>JASSUY010028327.1:0-55679 GCA_032466535.1 Forpus xanthops | reverse complement strand
AGCAGAGGGGCAGGATCACCTCCCTTGACCTGCTGGTCATGCTCCTTTTGATGCAGCCCAGGATACGGTTAGCTTTCTGGGCAGCACCCCAGATTGCTAGAAATCTTCAAGCCAGTGTTTGAAAAATACCAGCCAGTGAGAATCCAAAATCAGAGTCCTTTGGAAGTCATTTGTTCAGTTTAATGCTTGTGTTCTCACCCATCGTCTTCCCATCTTGTCCAGCACCCACAGATTTAACTGCGTAAGGTCTTTAGGATTCAGCCCCCTCTTCAAAGCTGCAGCCTGTCTCAGGTTTGGGTAAAAATAACCCAGGTCTTACTCTCTTTTCATGAAGCAGAGCACCAGCAGCAACATCTGGCAAAACAGCCACCGATTTGTGTTATGTTGCAGCTTTTTCACATGGTGCTATCTCATCCTTCTGAAAGAAGTAGAGAGAAGTTTGTTAACACAGAAACTCTCCCATGAAAACCTGAGGAGATCTTTTTTGCCTTGCAGTGCTGTAAACGGGGCTGTAACCAAGTCCATCCATGCATCTGCCTAATAACATTTAATTGCTTTATAACTCAGAAGCAAATTGCATTGATTTAACTGTGTTATAAAAGAAGGCTTAGCTATTATTTCTCTGCAAAGTGCAGAACCCTGGCTTGCTTTTTGGAGCGTTTACTGTCTTTTTTAAGTTTCAAGTTAATAGCTCTTCTGACAAATGTGAAAGAAATGTATTTATGACATTATCATCTCAGTTCTCATATACCTCAGTCTGAGAATATGTCATCATTTTCTATTCAAGTGTTAGCTTTTGTTGTAAGTTTTCCTTGTTCTAGTTTTAATGAAAATTTTAAGAATGTAATGAAAATATAATCCTGATGCTTAATTATGGCATAAGCCTAGTAGAGTTTATGAATAACAAAAATGTCAAGGTCTGTATATTCTGCTAGAAGCCCTCAGCTTTAAGCAATGCAATTAATTATACTTGAACATTCTAGAAGTTTATTGCTTCAGATAAAAGCATTCAGAGCACCTTCTTCACTATTATTTCTAGAAGAAAAACAATGTATAATAAAGATAACTGAAGTACTTTGACAGACAGGCTGGGTGGTTTTTTCAAGGAAATGTGTTGCTTTAGTGAAGAATCTCCCTGAACAAATTTATGAGAATCCGCTTTGCATACAAAATTTTGGCTTATGTCAGCCTAGGCCATCATTTACTTTATTCTGTGCCTTTAAATATTCCATTGTACATTTACATGGGTGATATGGATGCAGTTTAATTATCGAATGTCAGCTTCTATAAGACTGATAAAAACTGTTGAAACTGAAATTCGGCACTAGGGTGGAATGGTGCTACTAAAATTGACAAATAGCCCTTTAGTTCTGTCAGCAACACTGGCACTGCTAAATTTCCTTCCAATATAAAAGGTGTTTTGTGTAAATATTGCTGAATGGAAGCCCATGACCACAGTAAGAATGTCTACAGGCTAAATCTGAGGGTTGTGCCTTCAAGAACTGTATTACACTGGCTATTTGACTGGAGTTAGAATTTTGCCACTGATCTGGTTGACTGCTGTATGCATCTTCTGGAAGAGGAAAAAAGTAAACCCATTAAAATGTTACACTTAAATAAAAGCCCCCAGCAAATTGCTTGCTGCAGAGAGATGTTTGCATGAGAAAGAAGCAAGGATGTAAGAAGCTTTTTCAAACTACTGCATATGTTTTCTTGATAAAACGTGTAATTTCTGCTTCTCATTGTGCATTTCAGTCATTGTGCCTAGCTATAAGAAGCTCACACTGATTTTTATCAGTTTGATTTAAAAACAATGTCTTTTTTTCAACTGCCAGATTTAGCAATAGTTTCTTATGGAGTAGCTTTTATTTTGTTTAATCAATGATATTGATTTCTCTTTACATATAAAGATTGAACAGTTCCACTATGGACGCAACAACACTATTTTAAAGCTGAAGTGACTGCTCGTTTTTTTTAGGTCTCTTCTCCATAAATCACCCTTTGTTTAACAATTTTTTTAGAATGTATCTTTAAGAATTAGTAAGTTCTGATTGTAAATGATGAAAGCTTTATTTTATACTAAAACAAAGGTCCTAACAGCTTTCAAGGTACCCTATATACATTCTGGATTATTTTTTTCTTATTAACTTATATTTAAGTAAAATAACACTGTGTAGGTTTGGTTTTTCATGCATATCACCAAGTCCTAATCTTCATCCCTTTACCCCAGATTGCAATTTGTCATCTTGCTTGGTGTACTAGCACTTCTCAGAGTGATTGAGGGTTACAGGATCTGGCTCATTTATACAGGAATAAATAACACACAAAGATGAGGGAGTGTGGCTACTGCTGGGCCAGGCTGGATCAAGTGCCGGGGCACTGGCAGCATCCTCCTGGAGACAGCTCTGAGCCCCGGGTGGTCAAGCTGGAGGTGCAGGCTACTGGGGACATGTGGCTGTGATCACCAGAGAAACACAACCCTCCTAAACCAGCAGCTTTCAGATAATAAATTAGGAGTTTGAAGGTTTTGCTTTGATGTCCCCTTTTCCTGGCTGATTACCAGAAACATTTATTGCATTCTGTTGTGGGGTTTTTGTTTAACTCTTTGGTTTGCTTTGTAAAAGCTCTGATCTGGAATTCCTGCACTGCTTTGGATTTGTTTCTCCTATTATTTTATACAATATTAACACTTTTCTTGCTTCTATTCTTGAAGGAATGATGAACAATTAATACCCTGTGAACAACTAGGAACAATTAAGACCTCTTCCTTGCCTCACGTTTCTAAGTCTTTCCCTTAGAAATGGATAATGTTGGAGGATAAGATCTAAAACAAGCAAGCTCCAAAAAACTCCAAACCCATCTTCTTATTATCTGTTATATGTTTTCATTCAGAGTATGTAAAAACATTAATAAGACTGTATTCTAAGCCAGCCTCAGTTCTTCATCCCTTTTTTGCTTTCTGCCAAGATTTTCCTGCAGTAAAGGAAGACAAAACAAGAGAAAAATATCTTTACGCTCTCCCTGTTTCACTTTGTTACAACTTTCTTTAGAAGAATTTAAGAAATGTTAGACCATAGTAGTGGTGAGGGGAACGTGTTCCCCAAATGGCTCCCATTTTCCTAGGTAAGAAATTGAAAGGACCCAGGTTTTCAATTCAAATTATCACACTGGAATCCAGCTGAAAGATGAATGCCTCTTGCACTCCAGACTGAAACTTTTGAGAAACCTTTAATGGGAAATTTCTGAATGGATTTTGAACACCAAAAATAATTATAGGAAAAGAAAAGTGAAGCATGTGATCATCTGCAGCATGAAATGTCGAAGTCTGAGCTTTTAATCCTCTCTATAAAGAAAGGCTGATAACTCCTGAGGTGACGTGTTTCTCAGTTTCTGCTATTCACTGCTTCTGTGTGCTGCTGTTAACTGAACATGGAAATCTGGAAAGCTGGCAAGGCTCATTCTTAAAAATATTAATATTTATTAAAATCAATGAATGCTTTTGCACACCATTTACACCTAATAGGAAAGATCCATAAGCTTGCTACAATGTGTGAAACACATTCATTTACAGTATCCAAAAACATCCCAATTTCTTTCTCAGCTACTCTACACAGTCAGCACCAGAAAAGAAGCCATAAGAAATCCAAAAGTCCCTTCTCTAAATGTTTAAATGAAGTTAATGGGTTAACAGAGGAGTCAGAGACACAAAATCCTTGCACTGGTGCTTTGCAAAGGGGTAAAATTCATGATAGGAGAATTAAGAGGCAAATCATAACACAACTTGAACTAATATATAGAAAATTACACTGCTACACGTCACGGAACATTTAAACACCAAATGATACTTCTAACACACAAAAAAAAAACCACCCCACAGAAAGAATCCAAACATCTGTTTCTGACAGTAAGATAGAAACAAATTAGCATGGCAACATGAATTACAGCATGTTTGCTGCAGATAAGACAGGACAGATAGATACAGAAGCTGATCCGCAGGTTATCATCCTTGTAGATACTTTGCTCAACATGCTTTCTCCCAGTCCTTTTGCTTCATGTTGTCCTATAAAAAACTAAGCTAATTACAGACATCTAAGAATCACTAAAAAAAGCTGTCGGTAAGCCATGAAGTGGAAGCTGGAAATGTTAGCTCTCCATACTCCTTGGTTTGAGAATCTCTTCAAGAGGCATGATGGTGAGTGAAGGCTGTGCATTTAGTCCCAGTTATTAGGGAACACACTCAGTGATGACAGCAGACTTAAAGCATGAATGGTATATACTTATTAGAACAATTAAGCATGTCTTTCACATTTAGTATTCTGCCCATTTCTGTGAATTCAGTGAAGCTACATGGGTTTATATCACCTGGAGACCTGGGAACATATACTGTTGTACAGCCTCAGGAAGGAGAGCATGATCCTGTAACTCAGGAGTTTCTTCAGCTCTCAATCCATGCTTTTGGCTTTGCCTCTTTTTACTTTATCCTGAGACCCTCAAAATTGTTTTTCCAACACCATCAAACCCTATTAGTATTGCCTCTACAACATAACACATTTGATATCCTATAATGCAATAAAAGTTGGCTGGTCTACATTTGACATCTGAATTGTATTAAGAAAGGAAAATCATTATAAAACAAATATGGGGAGACTCCAGCACTCTGGATGATAGCCTACTGAAGGCTGCTCATGTGCCACTGAAGCCAAGGAGAAAGAAAGGACATCATAAATGCTATAAAGGGTTGCTTTTTTTTTCTTCACTGTCGTAGTGCTGGAATATGAGCAAGTTCTTATTTACTTTGTTCAGTGCCCCAATTAGTGAAAATCAAAGTACTGCAGCTGCATTTTATACTGTAAATTATTAGGTAATTAACCTTAATGCACCCTTCTCAGAATCTCCAGCTTTCCAACATAGCTGAGAGCATCTTTCAAATGCAACAATACATATGACTGCATCACTGCTTAATTATAAATAAAATGAGCTTTTAATGCAATATGAGAGATGTGAACGGTGCTAATGGATATGTGTGCAGGAGGCAGAGGGGAAAAGAGAGATAGAGAGAATGAAATCATCTTTTGTCAGAGCAGAAAGACAAAGATTCACACCACAAGGATGCAAATAAAGAGCATCCAATGAAAGGATGCTTTATTTGGACACTGATTAATATTATTACATTTATTATCTTCTACAAGGTATTGTGTGTGTTCTCTTTCACAACCAAATATTATTTAAAAAAAAACAAGGATAATAATGAAATAAATCTGATTACCTGTAAATAAAACTGAGATTGTTGGAATCTATCTCAGGGCTATCCACTTTTGGGTTTACGGCAGAAGTGGGACCTAGCAATGGACCATAAGACCAAAACTGGTGTTTTCTCTTGTATTTCATAGTGACAGCTAATGCAATCACCTTGCAAAGCTCAGTAGAGGATCCTGCCTCCCAACAAATGGATTTGCACAAGGTAACCATGATTGTTTATACTTCCCACAGTAAGAGGGTGCTGATGTACTCCTGTAGCCTTAAATGTTTTCCCCTAAGAATACTGTGCTCAACGGGAGAAAGACACTATTAATTCTGACTACTAGAACATACACATGAAATATTATTATTATGCATGCTTGAGGACATTTAGGGGAGAGAACTTTCACATTGCTGCTGTCTACAGAAACTATCTAGGTTTGAGGCCCTGATACTGTAGAACCAACACTTTCCTCTCCCCACCACAAAGCTCAGGCAGGACAGCTCAAGGCAGCTTTGCTGGCAGCAAATATCTTCTGACCTAGGATGAGATGGGGTTTATCCTCTAGACCATTTCCCTTTCTGTTTCCCATTTGTGATATCTGGAGCACTAGATAGACTGGCAAAGCAGAATAACCCAGAAGGGAAGCATAACATCCATGGGACAATGGATGTTACAGATAAGATTAGATGAGCTCTAGATTACGCACCAAATCACTGTCAGAGGCAGAGACCAGAGAAGCAGACCCACATTCTTTTATTGCAACCAATGTACCTTATCTTAGACACGTGCTTCCACCTTGACTATGAAAAATATCATCCAGTTTTGTAAAAAAATGAATGTGTTACCTTTTGGCTTCAGCCTCGCACTTGCAGCTGCTGGTAGAAAGCAGCCAAATTACAATTTACTCCCAAAATAATATTAATACAAGAAATGCATTACTTTCACAGCAAGTGAAATTGCTGTGACATTGTATGAAAAAAAGAGAAGGAAAAAAGGAAAAGGACACATTAGTAACATTGCTGGTTATGCGACTGCTTCAAAAAACAGCTACGGTTGGCTTTGTATCATCTGGAAGGGAAGAAAGAACAGGTCTGATGACACAAATGAGATCTGTCATTAAATTGCAGCATTAAAATAATACTTCAAGATTTCTGTGTGCATGAAAAGAACTGAAAGGGCTATTTGTCTCTTCATGGGTGAGAATAACTCCTACTGACATTAATGTGATAGGTCTGATTTATGTTGAGGACAGCTGAAGGGATGAAGTTCGTTTACGCTGAGTAAAGTGGTAAAGCTTGTTGGAGGAATATGAATAATCTGAGAGAAGCATTTAAGCTTAGCAGAAACCTTCAGCTCCTGTGTGCTGTTTGCAATGACATGCTGTATTAGCTTTCCAAAGGGAGGGAGGACTGCAGACTTCTTAAAACAAAACAAGATTTGTAGCTGCAGTTTCCCTACTGTGAGAGCAATGTCAACGCATGCAAGTGTCAACACAAGAGCACAGGAAAAGATAGAAGGAAACAAGACTTTGTATAGCAGATTATTCATCTCTTGTATTTCAGCTATCAAGTGCTGGTGTGTAATATAACTGCAAATATTACACAGCCCATGCTTGAAAAATACACTAAATAACATTTATAAAATTGTCAGCACTGAGAAACAGAAAGGATTAGGGATAAGCTCAGGGCTACTGGATGTGGATCTGCTCTACATATGGACTACGTTATAGATGGCATAAAGAGGAATCCAGGCTGGTGCCCCAGTGCCAAATAATGGAAGGGATGATGGCTCCTACCTTCAGTGTGAATTTTCTTTGAAGTTCAGGAATGAATGACCCAAAGCAAGCACTGTTGGAAGGGAATAGGGAAAAGTGAGGTTGAGGGGTTTTGCCAATTCAGACAAATGCACAAAAAACTACAGCCTTGCAAGAAGTCTCTTATGGCTCAATACGAAGTGATCATTTTCCTCTGTCTTTTCAGTTGTCACTAAAAAGCTAAACCCAACAAGCAGAAAAACCTTGTGAGTCACCACTTTAAAGATGGCTGGTTACAAAACAGCTATTTCTTTAGAAGCTGAGCAGCATAGGTCAGATCTAGACATTGTCTGGGGTTTTTCATCAGATGGCAAGGAAGAAGGCACTTTCCTTGTGATGCTGATTCAGAGTCAGCTGGGTTTTTGCTCTGCATAAATGCAGGCACCAGACATGCTGCCTTTCCACTCTCCTGGGTCCTCTTCAGAGGCTTAGCATCATGCTCAATATCAAACCCAGCATTCTCCCAGCTCTAAGGGCAGCAACTTTGTCCACCTATCTACCCCATACAAACCACTTGTATTTCTGGAACTGCTGCACTGAGACCCACAGCTAATAGTTCATTTAGGATTAAACAGGCGGAGGTTTACTGTTGTCAGGCTACATAACTTTAACAATCATGTCACTTTACAGCTATGGAATATCTGACCCTGATTCTCCCTAATCAAAGGTCATTGACCTCTAGCACTTGTAAAAGGCACAGATTTTTTTCTCCATCCTTGTTTTTCATTTGCAAATGAGATGTGGCTAAAAGCAACCGTATTCATGATTCATAGATTCCTAAAAATGCAATTTTTAAAAAATATACTATTTACAGAATATATTTTCTGTAAAATATACTATTTTACAGAAAAGCTAAATTACGCTGAATCAATAGAAGTACAAAACAAGAAGCACAGTCACCCTTGCCAAGATGAATCACATAGAAACTCTAGAACTTTGAAAATAAAGCATACAAATTTCTGAGAAATACCATTTCATCTTTGCTTATAATTATAATTTAATTATGAACATAATTTTGAAATGTTTAAGCAGCCAGTTAGTTAGCATTAAAATACCTTATATGCAATTATCTGCTATTGAGCTTCCTCGTTACAGAACAATTGCTACACAAATTTTCCTGTTGTTTAAGCATATTTTTTGCCATTTGCAGGTATCACTTGTAATCTAATAATACAAACCATTTGATCCAAGATCAACGGTCCTGTTTTACACACCAGTTTTCAAGAAACCAGTGTTAAATATTTGATACAACACATATTGGCAGAGAAACTCTTCTTATTCTTTCCTCTTGCATTCAAACTGACAAATCACGAGATTTTGGATATTGTAATAGTCCTGCCCACCCCCATAGCCGTCCATCTAAGAAAAAGAAATCTATTTAACAAATCAGAGGTTCTCCCCTCCTCTTGAGTAAAATTGCTATCCTGACTGAGCAGAGGGGAATCCTGGATTAAGGACAGATCAGACTGGAATAAAAGATCTCAATTTCATGTGCTTCCCAATAGGTGCAAATGAACTGACCTCAGTAGAACCAGGGAAATTCATGTCACTTGTGGATCTGTCACCTAACTTCTAGAATGAGATAAAATTTCTGCTTCTAACAGTGACAAAAGTGGCCTACCTGACAGGTGGAACAGTGGAGGTTCCAAAATCAGCAGTGCATATGCCCTCATGAGAAACATTGCCTTCTTGCGGTGAGGGTGATATCCTGGCAGGTACCATAGTGGAGTCACTGTGTAGCAAAGGACACATGTGGGCTCTGTAAGAATAAGATTTCATATGGGCTTTCCTATGATTACATATTGACTCTTTCACAGTATGACAGGGAAAACTCTCATTTGAGCTGACTGACAGAAAGGGGTGGAGGTGCAACATGGATTTTTCTCATTAGGTTTTCCTGAGAAGCCTCAGATTATTGCGTATATGGAAGTAATTTTGGACAATTTTAGAAGATGGCATGAGCTGCATCTTCTGGGAAAAAGGAGGAAGACATGCTTTCACAGAGAAAAGTGGAAGATACTGAGGTCTAAATGTTTGGGGATTTTTATGGGCGCATCTTAAAATCAGGTGACATCTGCCTAAAACTGCCAAGCTGTGTCAGCAGTGCTGAAAGCTGCATTGCCCTGGGACGTTCAGATCCTGAGCTGTGCCAGCCAGCACAGGGCTGTCAGGAGCTACGTGAGCTGCACTAGATTAGGGAGAAACTCCTCGTGCCTTTCCAGATGTTCAGCTCTGCTGGGAGAGGTGCTTGGCCAGGCTCCCAGGCATGTCTTCAGTTCTGTGGGAAGACCCAGGTAACCTGTGACAACAAACGGTGCCAAATCAATCATATTTGCAAGCATGGAATGGCAGGGAGAAGGGAAGGACTGGGTTTTCACGTGGCATATGCTCTTCAGGCTTCCTGCTCTAAACTGTCATGCAGAGTGATCTAGCAGTACAGCAAAGACTAAAGGAGATTGATTTAACCATTAAAAAAAATAAGAGCTCTCATTGCTTTATCAGCTGTAGCTGAAAGGAGAGTTCAGGCTGGCACTAGAAAACTTATTAAATGGTTAGAGACCATAGAGAAGATGAACTTAGACCAACTCAATGGTTGATCTATTTTAGTATTTTTGGGAAGGTGCAGAGCGCTAATCTTCTGAAGTACCTGCAAAGCATTCAGGAAGATTTTTATACAACCATAGATCTGCTTCGGCAATGCAGTTAATACTCATGATACAGTTCTGTAATATTCTTTAATCCAACCTATGATTATCCTGGCCTCAGACTGAGCTGCATCCTTCGACTTCCTGGAGTGGAGCTGGAACTGCTCCTAAATTCTACCAAGATAAAACAGAACAAATCTTTCAGTTTTGAATGAAAATGCTCTAAGTTGAATATGCTTACACTTAATAGAAGGAAAATAAACTCATGCACATATCAAGTTAGGGTAAATCAACATCAGTGAATGATATGTAAATATGTAAAAAACCCATCCCACTAAGTTTTTATACATATTTACACTGATACAGTAATTAATAGCGTATTATTTATAACTGCAATGATTTGAAGGCAATACTTTTAAGTATTCTGAAAAAAGGCAAAAATACTAAATGCGAGATGAAATTTTTCCAGTAGCCTGAACTATTTTCTATTAGTAATTTCACTTGAATGTAAACCACTGTACAAATCTAGCTTGCCAAGGAATTAACAGGTGACATTCATTTTACATTAGGAAAAAAAGGAGTTGTTACATAGCATCTATGTTCAGAAAGCCATAGTAACACCTAGGTAAACTTTACTGCCATATTAGTAAATTTACAAATGTTATTCGAACAGCATTATAAAATATCCCTAGATGAAATCTGAACAGGTAGGATGCAAGTAGGTATAAATCAATAGGTCCCTACTTTCTTATGTACCTGATTGACATTTAGAATATATGCAGAGATTTCTTCAACTTCTGCACCTTTACATGTTTTTAATTCATTTCACTCTGAAAAGCTCCAAAGAAAAAAGCTCTGTCTTTTGTGTTTCCCATTGTGAACACAAATGGTCTTCCCCTGGATTGAAAACTTTCTGACACAATGACTTTGCTATCTTGTGAAGCCATGTCAGCCAAGTTCATTTGAACAATGCTATTCACTAAACCCCTCTGATCCCAGGGAGAGAACAGGGTTTGAAGAAATTAGAAGGTAGCAAAAGCAGCCAATTAGAGCAACAGATCTATTGATGGTGAATATCCACTCCTCAGGGTCCTTCTGGATCCATCTCAAGCCATGCAAGACATAGACTTAACTCTGGTTCTCTGAATAAATGACGACTACAGGGTTTTTGCTGCAGGAATATCTCCAACCATTTTATAATCATGTATTACAGATTTATGAGACATAATATGGTTGATAGGATCATCTTCCTTCTTTCATATTTAAAAGCACAGTTGGAAACCTTGCAGGGATGAAATATATAAAATATATAGAACAAAATACATGAATCTTAAAGATACGAACTGGTGTTGGTTCATCATAGAACAGTCAGTGGCCCCAGATTAGATAATTCAGGAGACTTATTTCTGTGAAGTTTAGTCATGTAGTTCATAAAATGCATGTGTAATTGCTTTCCTAAACTGATTAAGTAATTCCCATGTCTGTGCATCCTAGCCAGGTAATTGCAAGCCTAAATACCCATTTGCATATTTTCTGTTACCCAATTGGCATATACAATTACCATGCATGGAAACAAGGATCATTATTTTGCATCCTAACAGTCCAAGGAGCAAACCTCTAGGTCTTTTTCTTATCTAACGTCTGTAATACATATCATATTATTATATTTAAAGTGAATATTGGCCATTTCTCATTCAGAACAAATAATGTAAGTTTTTCACAGTAAACTGACATAATAGATAAGTTTCTGGAGGGGGCTTAGATAAGTATCTCATGTAATTAATAAAGCTAAAAGAGCACACGCTGGTCCTGTTACTTCTTGTCCGCCATTGATAACAGTAAAATATAAAGTTTGTAAGGAAAATTGAAAATCTATGTACAAAGTTAATAGAAAATTTTCCATCGTGCCATGTAAGAATTAAATCTTTACCTTCTTTTGAAATGTAAATAGTTTCCAAACGGGAGAGTGAGATGAGCACTAGTCTGGGAAGAGGGGCACATTCCTGTGGGTGCTGTCTCAATCCCTGGGTTTAGGGTGCAACTGAGCTGGGTGAATGTGTTCCATCCAAACTGAACTGTGGTCCTGCTTCCCCTTGCCTATTACAGCAAAAAATTGATCCTTGCTTCTTTTTAAGGAGAAAAAAAAACAAGGAAGGAATTTTATAAGAGAGATCCTTGGGTGATGATAGAGTAATAAGTAAGATGTGCAAGTGCTGGTTGTTCCCTTCTCAAGCCCCATGAGATGTGCTGCACCTGGTGAGGGTTAGGGTTAGCCATTTTATAGCTCCCCTGCACCTCAGAGAAATATATGCATAAATCCTCAGGGGATGGCCACAGATCAGATGCTGTGATGCTTTGTGGCAACAATGCCCAGCATGGATGTAAGGGTTTTTTTTTCTTTTTCGAAAGCAGAAAGGAAAATTGTTCTTGTCTGGAATTAGTTAGGTAGTTCAGGATGCAGATAAAAATGACATCATGTTTTCTGTCTTCTAGGAATAGATCCAAATGTGAGATCTGGATCCAAAATTGTTGACAGGTGTTATTGAGCTTCAACATCTCCCGTTATACACGTAGGCAGGAGTCAGGTTCCCATCCTTTTCAGCATCAGCCTAATGCAAAAGACTTTGAACTACATCAGCCAAAGCTGCAACAGATTTTTATACATTTGTAGTCAGACTTTATGGGTAGAAAAAATAAAGAAAAAAAAATAGCATCATCTTTAAAGGGGTCTGCATCACCAAGATAGAAAATGCAGAAGCCACATTAGTGTTAATGGAAGTAATGTGTATGCATTCATAGCAGAATAAACACATTAAGTGCTGTTAATCATCACGTAAACATAGAAATGTCTTTGAATAAGAACAGTGCTGCCAGCTCCCCTGACTACAATTGTTTGGGATGCAGAACCAGAAATGTCTTTCACTTATAATGATTTCTGAAATGATGTAATATTTTTATGAATTAAACCCTTAGAAGGTATGAACAGACAAAAACTGCATTAACTTCTATGGAGTAGTATTGGTTCATTCCTTAAGGCAATCTGTCTCTATATAAGAATAAGAGGGAAGATTAAATATAATTATTATGACAGTATAACCTTTGTCTTCATTGGCTAAAAATACACATTTTCTCACAATTTTCATGGGAAAATAGCCTTTTGTGGCAAAAGAATTTGACTTTTTTAAAAAAAGTTGATTTTATAATATCATAATTGAATAAAGTCTATTAAAAAAACCCCCTTTTCTTTCTTTGAAAGTAGCTGCCATATGGAGTGCTCCCCTTTGGACAGAAAAGTTCCTACAGACAACATTTACAGCTTTCTAAATGCCATTTCATCAAAAATAGCCTACTTTACCCAAAATCAGCCTGCTGAACTACAAGCAAGAAGCACCACAGATCTAGAGGAGTACCTGGGAGTACCTGGCATATAAGCAGAAAACTGCTCCAGGCAGTACCAGAAGAGCTAGAAAAGCAGAGGACGCAATACACAGAACAATTCAGCAAGCCCAGCCCGCATCTTTTTTGCTCTTGAACTATTTCTGGGCGGCTTATTGAAATATATGACAGCAAAATAATTCTGGTGCCCAGCCTGTGCTTTCAAACCAAAGAAATGATACTATCGTGTTATATTATTTGTACTCTTCTGGGTGAAAAGGTGACACCATAATTAATTTATTTGCACCAAACTGTGAAAGTCCAAATTATGCTGTCCTTTCAGATGTGCCTCTCCCTGTTTGAAGTTCTCTAAACTTCTTAAATCTCTAAAACCACTGATGTGATCAATGTTAATTGATTCAGATACTGCCAAAGAGAATAAAATTTTTGGCCTTCTGAAACACTGATGTCATCTGGAAGCATCAATTGCCACTGAAGGAAACCCATTCCCAGAGAAAACATTTCATTCAGCCTCACTATAGCCTGCCAAGTTTAGAGCTAGCTCCTTCCAGATGAAATATTTCTGTATTCTGTGACATGCTATCAACCTTCAGCTCTTTGAATGAAGTTCAAATCAGACTGAGACTTTGTCAAACGTGGAAGAATAAATGGAGTTTCAAACTCAGCCTCTCTAATGCAGCACTGGGCTTGTCACTGCCACTGCTGAATGCTGTAACTTCCTCCTGCAAGTCAAATTGTCTCATCTCCAACCTCAGAGGCTGCTTTTCTTTGAGGTCAATCCGCATTCAGTGTATAGTTTGGTACCTCTTAGAGCTTTAATAATCATTGATGGGTTTTGAGGAAGAAATAAAGCCTTAATAAGCATTCTTTTTTTTTTCTTTTCACTCAAAAGATAAGCTTAGCTACAAGATTTCATAAGCAAACCTAGTAAATAATTTTTATGTTCCTTTTCCTCACATGCCTTTGGTGATCCTCACAAGCAGAGCCCTGCCAGGGCTGCTGTTGTGATTCTGTGTCTCCAGCAAGATGAGATGAACATACCTTTGATACACTCTCTGTTTGAAGCATGCTTTATTGGTATTCTGCACTGTGTATTTGCTTGCCAGTGAAGTTATAACACAACTGGGAGCACCATATCGACTGTTTTATGAGCAACCAGAATTTAAATATGGTTCTGTTCCATTGGGCTACTAAAGAAAGAAAAAGAAACAAATGCCTGCTGGAGTGGAGAGCCAGCATTTCTTGCCTTATACAATTCATTTATTTCTATATCATTTGTAGGGGGTATTTTAAAAGGACAAATATTTTTAAAGCCACAGACAGCGTTTTATTGCATTATCATAACTTATTTACTGCCTCAAATCACATGCTTCACCCTACTACTTTGCAAAAAATATGCAGAACACAGCTATATATCATCTGTAAAAATGTCACCCACTATTAGTTTCTTCTATTAAAATGCATCTTTATTGCCTACTGTAATTATGGGAAATTTAGTCTGGTTCATATATTTCCCAAGGTATGGAAATTAACAGCAACTTATTTTTCCAGTAGACAGCAATGCAATGTGCCTTTCTCATGGCTAAGTCTATCATCATATACTAATATGAACCAGTGATGTCAAATCCAGAATATAACTTTAATGAGATTCTTCTAATTTTATTATTAATGGCTTGAATGGTTACAGCAAATTCCCAATGATATATGCTGCTTTTCTGGTTCAGATATGAACCATTACTTAGCCTAAGAATTCCTTGCAGCTCAACTGTGATTATATATACAGAAGCAGAGAAAATAGTACTTTTATTAGAACTAGTGACAAGCTAGCATAAGTCACTGGGATATGGGAGCGAAGATAACTTATACGAGTAAAAGCTTTCTGGATTGAATCCTAAATCTTTAGGATGAAATTCAGGCCCCACTGAAGTCAAGTGCTGAACCAACCTGTACCTACATAGTACAAAACAGCTTCTCACAAAGAAGTTACTTATATGAAACCCCCTTTGTTTAAAAGTCTATGTGTATTTTATCAACTCCATGGAACAGACTTGAAGAGAAGATTGTTCGAAAGTAAACTACTAACCTTTAAAACTTCTCTGGACCTTATGCAAAGCGAGGTTAATATAAATGAAACAAATAACTGAATTTTGTGTTATAATAAAATTACTTTCACTGTGATCACAAGCCTGAGGCAGAATGTTTCTCTCAGTGATGTAAATAGGAATTCTGTCAATATGCATAAGTGGTAATGACCAGGACCTAAACTCATACTGGTAACTGGAAAAATCTGATCAAAAAAAGCTGTTTTAAACCTCATCAGATTAGACACGACCATCACAGAGCTGTCCCCCAATAAATGTAAAGATATTTTAAGAGAGTTCTGCCTCCCGTGCAGGAATACCAAAAAAGAGCTCTCAAACGTTTTAATTTAAAAAATGCTTGCAAAAATTCTTGGCTTTGTTGGTGCCATATTTGCCTGCTGTTGCTTTGGTAGCAACAACGTCCTGTAGTGGATGGTGTCAAAGAGTCTGACACACTCGTGCAAGCATTCAGGGATTGCTCAGCACCACCCTGCAGCTTCTCCTGACCTGCCTCCATCCCTGGTGGGTCTGCCTCATGAACATCTAAGGTAGGAGGAAAGGACAAGAAAAGTCTACAGCACTTGACTTGAGTCTATACAAAGTCACAGATAGTTGCTGAAGCAGGGAATTAATATTAGCATCTTACCACTGCACCTGCGTACTCCCATACTTTCTAATAAACACCTTGTGTTGGATGTGTATGTAGACTGGGATTCCATTTCTGATGTCTCAGATACGTGTTGTCATTGCTAGGTAACCCACAGAGCTAAATACCCAACCAGAGCTTCCACTGGCCTTGATCAGTGAGAGGTGGGAGTGACACTGGGTTGTGGGTGTCAGACAGGCTAGCTGTGGGTCTGGGAGCACCAGGCACAGCCTTTTCCCAGGAGACAAGCCAGAGGGATGGGAGAGGCAAAGCCTGTTAGATCAGCAGACAGGGGATCAGACTGTGTACCCAAACAGAATTGCCAGGTTAGTATCCAGAGACGGATCTGTCTGCAGCTCTGACAATTTACTAGATCTTTAATTACTTAAATGCTTGCTTGGTGATTAAATTCAACTAAGACAGTCCATCTGATATCAAGATGATCCTGGAATCAAACTGAGCTCTAATAGCCACTTTGCATTTCTAACTCATAGTATTCCATTTAACAGAGAGGCAAAAGTTATGTTAAAGCAAGTCAGTTATAGTCCTGATTTCCTTTTTTACTTTTTCAGCTAAAAAGAAAATAATGTTGCTAATCAACAGGCAATGCAATGTTGACTGTGTGAAAACCGCCTTTTGCAATTCCAGGCAATTATAGCTAGTCTATTGAAACATTTGAACTCTGTGATACTGTTGAAACGCTGATTTTTTTCAAATTACACACTAGGTACAAGTACTGTATTGAGCAGCCCTTCCCAGTACCTTGGGTTGAATCCTTATACCCTTATCCTTGCTGAATAGGTATTTTCACCAAGAGAAGCGCTATTGACTTCAGAGGTGCTATTTACAGGATCAAGTTTTAAGAAACTCACAAAATCACCCTGAAACTATTTTCTTCCCTTAGTTATTAAGCAGAATGGAGAAGGGGCCCAGGATCATAACAGCCAGAACACAATTCTAGAGCTCCCTCAGCTTTTGCTTTGGCTAATTCAGAAAGTATTTCAGTCAGCAAAACGGAAAGATTTTCAAATTCCTCAAGTCAGGATGAAAGTTTTCACACTAGCCTAGCAATTCAACTTCCTTGGCTGCAATTCAGTAGCCACCAGAACATGGTGCCTGGCTGATTTCCAGTGATAAGGGCACCAGCACAGGTCTTGTAGACAGTAACCAGGAGGAAGCCTGTGGTTGCTGTGCTCCGACGCTCCAGCACTGGGAGAGGAACCAAACCTCCTCCTGCTTTGACCACAGAACAGACTGCTTGTGTCCGAAAGAGTGGGAGCAAGAGCTGCACTGCTCATCTCCCTGTGAACGAATTTCCTGATTTTAAAATGCTCATTTCCAGTGCGATTAATTTTAAGAATACTCTCAACACCCATTGCATTCAGCAGGTGGTAAGTGCATGCTCATGGCTTTCTGCATAAAAACAGACCTACCATCACCCAAGAGCTGCCATTCACAGCTTTGCTAAATTAGAGAATTTCCCACAGTTGCCAATTTCACTCCAGCAAGCATCAAATTGAGCAATGCTTCTGCATGCAATGTGCACACACTGCTCAGTGCACAAACATCAGCTACTGCCATATTCCCCAGCTATGAATCACATATGTTAAACTGAATGGTTGGTTCACCCTGCTGACTGGGCTGGTAGGTTATCGGTCTTGGAATGAGACGGTATTTCTTATAGATGATTAAAATTATGTGATTAGGCTGGAAATGTGAACCAGGAGCAAGTCCAGGAGCTGAAATCCTGTACTCAGAGCTTAAAGAACTAAGTTTAGGGAGATATACCTCACAGAAGGCAGAAGCTCTTTGAGTATGTCAGAGCAGCAGCCCATCCAGCTCAGGTGTGATCATCTGTAACAGGTAAGAAATTGGTGGCAGAAGAGTGGTGGGCAGACACACAACATACACCAGTGTGCAACCACCACACACGTCATGCGTGATGTTCTCTGTCCAAAAATACTACCTGGGTTTTACCACTGAAAAGTGTATTTAAGCGGTACTGGTTTCTAGTTTAGAGGTTAAGAAGTGCACCTGGTTTGGGCAGCAAAACTACGGCGGTTTTCCCCCAGTATGTAAAGGATGCTACCTGGTTTCAGTATAACCTTTCAATTAAAAGAGTACTTTGATATAACTCAGACTCTTATAATACAATTCAGAACTCCTTAATCCTCCCTAAGTTCTTTTTCTGACTTTTTCCAAAAAATTGTTTTAGTCTGTTTTATTTTACCTTTAATTTTCAGTCTTGCTCATTTTTATTCTGATTAAGCTCTGAAAAGCCTTTTTTCATATCACATTCAGATTGATAATTAGTTTGAAGGTATTCGCCAGCCTACAATAGCTTCTGTTATTGTGAAGTTTTTATAAAAAATAATTAAAACACTGTTACCTCCTCACTCCTGAGAAGCCTGTAATCCAGCTTCCACAGATAACAGGGAATGAGTTCTGCTTTTGCGCCTCTTGTGCCTTGGACTCCAGACTAAAAAGATATGTAGGTTTGTAGATAAATATCTGTTTAGTGAAACACTGCCACATATTTAGCAGAAAACAAGGATAATTCTAACTGGATCCACTTAATCTATAATGGTAAATACTAACTTCCTTTCTTATTTCTGTTTCCATGATCATAAACAGGTAATCCAAGAAGGATACAACACGTTTTCAGTGTGCTAGGGTTAGTGTCATGTTATTTGATCTTCCTCGGTCTCTAGACAGAGATTCCCTCAAAGTTATGCGGACAGAACAGCACTGCTAAATCTGGCAATCCACCAGTCTCATCCATAGTGGCTCAGGTATTCTTCTGTATTTACTACCTTACCAGAAGTTGCCAGAAGACTTTTTCTAAGGGAGATATTAAAGCTGCTTAGGTCAGTGTGAAAGGGGCAATGAGAGCACTGACTCACTAGGATTAAGCAAAGCTCTCTATAGCATCAATCAATGCCTACCCTCATCTAAATCCCTTTATAAGCTGCCATGCATACAACTCAAACTGACTCTCATAAGTGGAACTCCTCACAAGCAATGGATGAGGATTTGGTATTTTCTTGATAAAAAGTACTAATTCTAAGCAGATGGTAGAGGAGGGGGAAAGCCAAGAGGAATTATTAAAAATCAAGAGGGATTATTGAGTTTTTGTCTTGCAATCTGTCTATAATCATGGATTGGTGCCATGGGATGAAGATAACGAAAGACACTAGGGAAAGAAATCTGAATTGCAGGTGAAGTCAGAGCTATGAAAGCAGAAGGCATAAAAGGAAATTAAAAAAAAGCTTTCCCCTCCTCTGCCTAACACTTTAGCAATTGCCTTTTTACTCTGTTTCATCAGGGAAAAGACACAAGGAAAACCAATTTGCAATTAATTTTCCTCTCAAAAAACTTCAAAAAAAGCTCTTACTAGCCACTCATTTAGCTAAATTTATGAACAGTCAAGTGTTGCTTCTCCCTTATTTCATACAGGTCCTGTGGTTAACACAGAGTACCCAGCTCGGCTTCCAAGGAGATGCTACATCAGGTGCACTGTGCCTCTACCAACACATCTGAGTACTGGTGGACAGTGAAGCTCCCTGCTCACACTTTGATTTTGTCCCAAAGGGAGGAAGGGCTGTACAAACTTGGGTTCCCTCTCAGCATCCCAGTACGTGGGAGACCACATGGCAGGATTGCCACATGGAGCCCAGCTGGACTCAGATATACCAACAAGTGGATCCACTTGCTGGTATTAATGAGAGAATCTGACTCATATGGAGCTAAGAAAAAAAGGAACCTGTAGATTTTATCTAACTTCCTGATGCTGGCACAAAGACTTGGAGCCTGCTATGACTGCCTAGTAAGGAAACTTGTTGGAAAGTAATTATTGCCTGGCCTCTTGAAAGATCAGGAAATAAGATGGAGAAGTACACTGCGGCTCTGAACACACATTTTATAAGAGCCAAACAAAATTCTAACTTCAAAGGATTTGAGATGTGCTCTAAATCTAGAATAGGGCACCTGTGTTTTTTCCTTCATGAGAAGCAGCTTCTTAAATCCAGGCTGAATGAGAGAAAATAGGCAGGTTGCTGAGCACAAGAACTAATGAATTGTGATTCCTGTGGCTTTGTGTTGCCTGATTAACTCTGCCTCAATTCTACTAAGGTTTCCTGTCATCTACACTTACTGCTTTCTGTATGTAGTTACCATCTCTCTTGAGTTAGCTATACTGATATATATTGATCCTCTTCAATATTTTCTAGCATTGACAAGCCCCTGGAGCCTGGTGTTGCTACACTTACAGAGGAGTCCTGAGCAGCCTGGCTCTACCCAGCCTCTCATAAGTCCCTACCAATAGTGCTTTTTTGAATGTTAAAGACTAAAGCAATCCACCATCTCTTTCTTCCCTCCAATTCTACCTGCTCCAAGCCTTGAACAGTCCTCAGACTCACTGGTTTAGGACTTCTCATAACCTCAGGTGTATCTCCTGATTGATGCCTGGTGTGTGTAGAGTATCAGAGCTATTTGCTCACAGGTCACACATACCCCATGTGGATTTTTGAAGCTTGAGAAGTTGCATGCCCCTGGCAAAGCTTTCTCAGCATTTTGAATCTTTATTTTATAATGTGTTTATAATGCTGCTGGCTGGTGTAGATTCTCTGGTGTCTAATAAGCTGCAAACTCCCACTGCAGTTTTTCTCACTCGCTTGTTTGCCTGAGAAAACTGAAGTTAAACAATGGGAACACAGGACAGATGTATATGCATAACCCTCCCAGCTACCCCCAAAACATGGAATTTCCCTTAGGGAACTAGGCTAAAAATGAAAGAAAATATCTCTAAGAAAACTCCCAGTGTTTGTGTATCTTTGCAAGAGATTATGCTGCCTTGAATACAAAATGGATGTATGTCTCAAAAGCCAGAGGATTCCTCAGAAATTTAAAGGTATAACGTACAGAGGAGGAATTTGTAGTAGTTATCCAGCTCAATATAACATTCAAGCATTTTTTGCAGAATGAGCTTTTCTATTTCTGCTATAAAAGGCATTGGAGAGCAGAACAATCTTTTAGCAAATGTCAGCAGCAAAATATATATATTCCAGTTTATATTAAGCTACCCTGTGCTAATCTGTTTTAGACACTGATTTCAGATTGTGTAGCCAGAGTTGTCTTTTTAATGTTGAGAATGGGTTGATTTGACATGCCAGGTGCAGAAATGCCTTTTGCATACTCAGACGCTGTCTGAATCTCTGCCAGCACTTAAAGAAGGCCCTGTTGAGACCATGCTACAGAAAACTGCTTCTGAAGCTGAAGAGTTTCTCTTCCACAGCTCATACAGATGGTTAGGGCTCATCTACTTGACTTGTCAGGAGCAGGTACTGTCAGTTGTGCATTCACCTGGGGTCTCCCAAGGATCAGTAAAAGTTGATTGACTATCTATCTGGCTTACAACTGAATACACAAGGAAAATTCTTGACAATATTACCCTGCTACAATCTCATTCCCTCTTGATGCGGGTGCATTTTTTAAAGGGAAAGGGGGTTTTGTGCCAACAGACACAGTTGGCAGCAGGCAAGCAGCCTCTTCTCTACAGTGCTGGCAGCAAATTAGGTGATCATCCTCCATGGACCCAAGTAGTCAGTTCAAAGACAGCAGGACTACATTTCCTTGGAAGATGGTGTAGAAAAAAATGGCAAGGGATCTATACTCCTGTATAGTTTAATAATTAAATCTGGGAGGTCTTGATGGAAAAGCTAGTGATGCTTCCTTTTTTTCATAAGGGAGGATGATGATGGAGGGAGCTCTGAGTTATGATGGGGTGCCAGTCACTCCTCCCTACCTGGCCCACTTGCTCTCTGTGTGATACTGGGCAAACCATGATGGACAAGACCTTTGTGCAACTCTGAGGCTTAACATCTGTGCCTCTTCATGTAGATCACAGTTTGGCACATTGCTACAGCTGCCAGTCTGATATACCTCACCTGCTGTGAATATATGAGGCTTTACTATAAGACTTGCAGAAATAACTGCACCGTTTCACAACTTAATACATGAAACATTCATTACAAGTAGTTAATACACTGAGTGCTTTTTTTTAAAAAAAACATCAGCTTAAAGCTGTGATTTTGGAAAAAAAAAAGTAAAAATCTTTAGATTCTGTCAAAGTTGGTTATGCTGCAAGAACAGGCATTTCTCTAATGCACCAGAAAAAAAAGGCAACCATGATACAATCTGACTAATTAGAATCATTTATGGTATTTTGCAAAATCAGAAATGATACATCACACCTAAAACCACACCCATTTGCTGGCTGCAGTATTCCCTGAGTGCTGTCTTTAAACACCAAGGAATGGCCCCAGACATGAAACGACCTAAAGGACATACTTTTGGAAACCTTTCCCATCACCTTTCACCCTAACTTTAAAAATATTTCTTTTCATGAAGTTTTCATTCGAACTTTAATACCTATAATTGGTAAATGGAATATGAATTTGGCACAAACCCTTCCATAAAACACACCATAAGAGTCAAACTATTGATATTCCTTTTTGGTTTTTAAGCCTTGTCTTTCAAACCATGATGGGAATTATTAGGCTTATCAGCAGATGTCCCAGAAGACACCAGTATTATGCTCTTAAAAGGTCTTTTGGAGATCAGCTCACTGTTGGTTATCTTCTTTCCTTAGATCTGAGGATGCTAGGTCAAGCAATGGTAAGTAGAACTTACGCTTTAAAATGAGCCTTCAAACGTTCATAGAATCACAGAATGGTTTGGGTTGGAAAGGACCTTAAGATCATCAAGTCCCAACCTCTCTAGCAGGGGCAGGGACTGCTCACCCTAGACCATGCCACTCAAGGCTCTGTCCAACCCATGGAATTTTATGCAAGTAGATGGAGCAAAAGGATCAATGCAGTTAGGAATTTTCATTGAAAAGAAGTAGTTTAAAAAGCAGCATTTTCTCTGAGAAAATATAATTTTCATCAAGAGTTCAAATGATGCATCTGGCATTTGAATCTCTTCCAGGAAAACTGGAAAACCAGAAGCCAAATGAGCATTTGAAGTCTCTTGAAATACTTCTTTTTTTTTCCTGGAAAATTGGAGCATTTCTGTTTGTTTGGGAAAGGGTTGTTTTGTGCTTTGTTTTTCTGGTTGGTTGTTTTCAGTCCCATATTAAAAATAAAAGTTATGTTTCCTGGCCACCAGTACTGGCTGACTTTCTTATGTACCTTATTTATTTTTCTGATTCTACACTCTTTCTTTTATTGCCAATATAGACACTTTCATTACTGTTGAATACAAACTAAATGAAAATCTGTGGTCCATTGTACGTTCCCTTTTCATTGCCTAGGAAACCATGAAAGATTAGCAAGGCGAACTTGTGAAGACACGTAATATCCATCATCTGCATGGCTGTATGAAAATGTATCTCAGGCATTAATACTGCTATGACAGTAAGACAGTAGATTTCGATATATATATATAAAAGGCCCAAAGTTGTTAGCAATCCCCTTTCTGAAACTGTGAAAGTGAACAGTGGAGGGGACAGGGCCTTATATCTGGCCTTTATTCCCAGCCTTGCTCCTACTGTGTTAGCTATGACAGGGCCTTGAGCAACCTGGTCTAGTGGAAAGTGTCCTCCAAAGGCAAGGGGGGGTGTGTGTGGGGTGTGGAACTAGATTATTTTAATGTCCTTTCTATGATTTTTATGGCAAGCCACCACATCATCCTATATATGATCATCTTCCATTATTTATAAGAACTTTAAGTATCAGGGCTGCCTGTTGTCCTATGCCTGTTTGCCCCCAGTGCAGGTAAACCCTGGTTACAGTTGGGTAATCTAGAATATGGACAGTGTAAGATTGTGCCATGCAAACACTTAATTTTTTTTTTCCTACTTATTTCCTTAAATCCTCCCCCCTCACTACAGGCAACATGCCTCATAAATTACAGTCCACCTGCCTCAACAACGCAGCCTCACTGAACATTGCTGTGCAGAGGACTGATCACAGAACACCATTTCCTTTGCCTCATCCTAGACCTGCCTACACTGAAACATGCCACAGGAGCTGTTACAATCTCCTAAATTGCAGTATCTCCTTTTTTAACTACAGGAATGTGTGACAATTACCACAAACACCTAAGGCAATGAATTCTGAGCTTTCAGGGACACCCATTGTATTAACTTCTTATAGTCCTTTTTTGAAAGCCGAATATTTGATGAAATTATAGTCCTGGCATCATGAAAGGGAACAGTTACCTCTTGCTTTTTCAGTGTTTCCCGGCCTGGGGCATCTGTCTTTGCAGATGACAGCAATTAACACAAAGCACTCTTATCCCAGTAACCTGAAGTGCTCTGGATCTCAGACACATCATAGATTTACATTTACACTTTGTTGGTATCCTGGATGAAAAGAACTGCAAACTCATCATTATAAAGAGATGCAAATCCCTCTTTCGTTCTGAAAGAAACCATTTAATTGTCTATTTTTCATTCTCAGATTTTTCCCAGCAGTTTCATTAGCTGACATGACAAAATGCCAGCTCATTTCATATTTAAATATGGGACCAATTTCAAATAATATATCTTTACTTTGGGAGCAAATTCATTTGTTATTATTCTATGAAATAATGCTCATAAGAAAGAACTTAAGCCCTTTTCTCCTACTTGCAAGGTTGACAGAAAATTTGTATTTCCTGTAATAAAATATGGTGCTTTTGGTTGCTTTATTTATTTTTTTTATTTTCTGAAACTGTAGATGCTGAAAAAATGATCAGAAAAAGCAAATGAATCCCACAAAGTCTAGCACTTGCATTGACTGACTGCTTCAATGTTCTATGTGAGAAATAGATATGTCTTAAACCCCCAGTTTTAGGCCACAGACCCCTACTGAGGAATACACGCAGGCAACTTTGCCCATCTCTTTTGCTCCTTAACCAAAAAAAATACCTCAGAGGTTCTTCCTACAATAAAAGCAGGTCTCAATCTTTCGTTTTGGATAACTGTTTCAGATCAGCTGCCAGTTCAGCCTTTGACCCAGGCTCCTGTACAAAGGTATTACTCTACAGCACACATCTGAAATAACCTGGTCATCATTCCAGCAATCATTTTTGTCCATGCAACTGCCTATAGTTGCAAAAATGTCTCCACGCAATGGACTGATAGTGCTTGGGCTTGAAAACTGATGTTGGCGACTGGTTTCCCATCAGCACGGAAGAGTGAGTGAACAGTGTCACTCAGGGGAGCCTGCAGCTCCCAATGGCTGTTTACATAACAGCTGCTTTTCTCCAGCCTCTTTCACTACATATTCTCCTTCCAGGCTCATAAAAAGATCAGTGGGAGCTCAGCTACATTTTGGAAAGGTATCGGATCCTCCATTGTTGAACATGTTTAATTCACTCATCCTCCATTTATTTCACTCATCCTCCCAGCTTTTAATGTTTTTTTAACAGCTCCCACAAATATAGGGGATGTGGATCCTTGTGCTTCTCCCTGCAGAATCACTTTCCCTTCTGATTTGCAGATTTTACTGGACTTTAATGTAAGTCTCTCATTTCATATATACAAAAAAAGGAGAAAAGAAATGCAATTACACACATTGCAACTAGTATTTCCATTGAAGTAATGGATTTTTTGCTAATAGATAATAAATGAACAGACCAACAATGGATCCCACCTGAATTCTCACTTACATTAAACTGATAAAAGCAAATCCCAAATTCCAATTCCTTTACTATTTTTATCAAGTACTGTCAGTGCACGACTCATATGGTAGATAATGGTTTCCCATCCCTGATAGAAGACTAATGCCTTAGCAAAGTTCATGGATTTATAGAGAACATATTTATAATGCTTGAAGCCTGGTTTTATTCTTCGAAGGGGACACAGAGAGGTACTTCTAGGCTCTTTCACGGTTCTAGTATTATATAAGTACTAAATGATTTATTTCAAAAGAGTTAGAAAGGAGCCTGGCAATCAAACAGGAAGCCTATGTCCTCTCAATATCTGAAGACAGAAAATCTGCAAAATGTTCCCAGGACTTGCTTAAATTCTGCTTTAAGTACTTAGAATAATGGGAGTGAGGGTCTCTGTGTGGCAGCATTGGCATTCCTTAAGAAAAACCCCAGGGTTTCCAGCCCAGGCTTCCACTCTATGTAAATCCACTAAGTGACTTCTACAAGGAGCAGACTGCAGACCTCATCCTCTCACATTCCTTTCTAAGCTAAGCAGGTTTTTTCAGGGAAACACAGATCAAACAGATACAAGTGTAAGATATATGGAAAGATATTGCCTTGTTCCGAAAAAAATCACACTGTGGGTACTGCTAGGCTAGTTCACCCAGGAGTTGAAGGTGAGATTTTCTGTGGAAAGTGAAATAGTCCATTTTTCTCCCCACCAGAACACGCTGACTCACTGAAATAGAAACTTTTTCCAAGTTCAAATTTCTAATCAATACATGAGAGAGAAGGAACTTATATGAGACATGTAAAATCCAAGGTCCTGTCCCACCTGCCTGATGATGTCCAGATAAATGCTCTGATTGCACAGCTCTGGGTATCTGGGGCAGATGTCACACTCTTTCCTGAACATTTTTTAAAAGATATGAGTTTCATTCTCGTACAGAACAAAAAAAGTCTATTTCAGAACTTCTAGTATTTTACAAAATATACATTCTTAGACAAGTACAGTGTCTGACATCAGGGAGCTTCAATCTGTTCTTCAAGGAGGACTTTAAAATACAAACCACTCCACACAATCTCTTCAGTTGCAAAGACTAACAGCACCAATGTCTCCAGCCCAACCCTTTATGCACATCTTCCCACTGCTGTGTACATACCATGGTGGGTTCTTTTGCTTTTTAAAATTGCCAAATCCTGATAGAAAGACAAGATTTCATGCTGAAAACCCATATGTTTAGGTAAGACAGACCAGACCTTCAAAAGCACTCAGTGACAAATACTATTAAAGGATATATCAGACAGCGGTCAGTTTGGTGTGGTTACTCACTAACTCAGCTCTAATACTTTGGGGTTTTTTAATGCCCAAATATATTTCCAGTTTAGCCTGTGTTTGAGGAATTACTAAGTGCAAAACTTCTTATTGGGGAAGTAGAGTCATGGGTAGTAACATCTGTGGAGAAATCAAAAGGGGTATAGCACATGCAATGCAGTAAAAATGCAACACCTGCAGAAACAAGGCAACAAACCATGGTAAAGCACTGGAGGATTTGAGGGAAGGTCCTATACCTTTGTAAAAGGCAGGTATTTCCGGCATGGGGTTTTGCACAACTGAGCATCATTCTCACCTGTCTATGGTGCGTCAGGTCTTGCTTTAGCAGGTCGCTGAAGAACACATTTCAGGTTGATCATCATAATCACACACTCTCTTGAATGAAAGCCAGACATTCTCTGACTTTTGTATCTGAAGGGCTTTTTTTCCCTACCCAGAAATAATGTTTGTTTGTGATGCAGTCTCAAACATTTTAATTGCTCTCTTTGGGGTTTTTTTCTGCCTTTAATCCCAAAGCTTCACTTCTCATTGTCATTACCTCACGTATCTTTCATGGTGCCCCCAACCTTGAGCACATATCACTGTCAAAAACAGGTATTTCTGTAAAACTGCTTTCTCAGTAAAGAAAAAGTGCATCTGTTTTCATAAATATCTGCACCGTGTAACTCCTGACAAGAATTCCTCTCACTGAGTCTAGAGCAGGAAAACATCATTTTATGTGAATTATGGGGAGTAAAATTATCCCAGTTTGACCCAAATTATTTGATATCTGACCAAACATCTTTCTAAAGTATACCCTTTATTTTTGGGAATCTTTCAGGATCGGCTGCATTGAAATTCACAGCTCATCACTGATAATGTAATCACAGCATTGCATTAATTGATCTTACTCAATTTGACTGCTTCATGTCATGAGGCTATCCCAGAGCTAAAGCAGGCAGTAACATGTCTCCTGGTACATTATTCATGGCAGGAGAATTCACCTCTGACAATACAAGTTTTTATTCTACCTAGGTTTCAGAAGCTCTTGTTTGGGAGATATTCAACAATAAGGCAAAGCTTTGATCTCTTTTCTCATGAATGATGGAAGAATTCTTAGATTTATTGCCTAAAATTTCCACTTTATTAAGCTGTCAAGTTTTGCTTGGTGGCCTACTACAGAGTGAAATACTAAATTTGATTTAAAGGTCAGAGGAGATCTGTGGCACCTACAATCTGCCTTTGAATTGTTTTTGTAACACTAAATAGAGTTTACAAGGAGAGAAAATTGGAACTGGTCAGCATAAGTCACTCCAATCATTGTGTTTTTGAAAAGACAGCTCTTCCTTTAACTACACTAAAAGATAAAGGAAATGGATACTTTAGTGCATTACTCTGGGATTTATGAAACTCCAAGCAGAGTTCTGGGACTGTAATTGCAACAGCTAGACAAGGGAAAACCATCAGGAAAATGTTTCAATTTCTAACATTAATGCACAGCCACAATTATAAGAAACCTTAATTTAGAGAGACATTTTAATTTCAATTTACTAGAGGACTAAATAAACCCCCAACAATAGGCTCTGACCACTCTCTCAACAGTTATTATTTCTGCATCTGCACATCTTTTAATTCACGACCCAAACAAGGCCCCACAAGAAATTACTTTCTTTTAAAACAATTCTATAACAGCAGCCAAATATATTATCATTTTAATTAAATATGTGAAGTATAACAAGGACCAAGATATAAATTTCTCAGATTCTGAAGCCTAATTTAATTTCCGCATTTAATATATAAAACTTGTGACATATAAAAACTCCTAATATCCTCATTTTCCTCTTAGTACAGTCCTTTATCATGCACATTTCATTAGTCACACAGATAAAATAAAACAATTACAAACTAACTGGTAAGTCTATACAAGACATTGCTTGGTAGCAAAATTTGGTATTATACTAAGTGGAAAATTCTGTCTCAGAAAAAAAAAGGGAGTTAGGCAATTTTCTTCTGCCTTGTTAAAGAAAACATCAGTTCATTCATAATCACCATGTAATTCTCTAAAGGTGCCGGGCTCATTTCTGATTTTCTTGCTTAAAAAATAAGAGTAGCTCTTCCCTGAGTAATCCTGCAAAGGAACTAAACTTTCAAGAAATCATTCTCTGACACTATTCATCTCCATATGGGAAAGGAACCCTGGTCAAGACTGAAATGAATTAATATACTGACGTTCAGCTGACAAAGTAGCTGGGAAGGAAACCTGTCCCAGACTTGCTAATTCCACCTCCTGACACAGGTACAGAACAACCCAGGCTGACTGCTTGGTAGCACATTGCTCAGATTCAGCGTCATACAAGAGTAAAGTAAGCAGAAATACATGGAGGCTGTATTTTTGACCTGACAGTTGCCATTTGGGCTGTGCGTATAATACCTCATTTTGGAAAGCTCACACACACCCTCTCCCCAACTGTTTCTCACAGCTTTCAATAAAAATGCCTGTCTCTCCATTTTTTTGGCCTTTCCTCTTATATTAAGGGTCACTGTGAATTAAAAATAGAGTTTGAAGGGAGAAGGTGGTCATGGTTTCAAAGTTACAGCTTTTGACTTTTTCTTTGAGGTTTCACATAAAACCCTTACGCTGAAAGCAAATCTGAGCTTTTGATCCAAAAAAGATCCCAGCGTAGTTCTAGTTCAGGTCTGCTCAAGAAATATGACATTTCAGAGATAAAGCCAGACAAAATGTATTTATTCCTTACACAAACAGACTTTGTATTTCTTTCCTGTTTCTGAAGGACCTTTATAGACTCTCGGGCAGATTAAGACAAGAAGTAAATTACCTGAAGGAGTGCAGAAATGCTGCATTGAATAACTTGATCTGAAAGCACAGCTTTTGCAGTGACTTGTTTCTAGACTTGTCCTAGGTCCTAACCATGAACCACAATATAGGAAAAAGACTGCAATCCCTCGTGACCCAGCTCTCTGTAGACACACTGCCACAGACCACCAGGTTCTACTGATTCTGACAGTGAGAAGCAGCATGGGCTTGAGCTTCTTGCTCTTCTGTATTTTCTCTAAACTCAAACTTGGGCTCCTGCCCACACAATGTAGGTAAGAAGCAGGTTCAGGTTTGAGTGCAGGGTTTGCACTACAAATACAAAATGTATGACGGGCTGTTGCCTGAGGGAGTGTTATCAGGAAAGGAGAAAATCCTGCTGCCAACTGTGTGAGATTTACAAGCCTTTCATGGTTTTCAGCACAGAATTATAGTGTTATAAAAAAACCCACTAAATGCAGCTTTACTGCAGGTGGTATTGCAGATGAAAGAGGTCACCCCACTCAGACTGTGTGATCAGAGAGACTTTTTCTACCTTTTTTGTGTCAAATCCAAGAGACCTTTCAATAGGGTTAAAACATCTCCATTTCACCCCTATTTATAAATATGACCTGCTGATTGTTACCTATCAGCGCAAGCATTTTACATCTGTACTTAATAAGTAGTCTACAGGAAATGAACCACTCAGGACTGGTAGAGAGCTCTCAAGGAAGAAAAAATATATTCAAATGAAGCGTGGAAAAATTTAACATGATTGCAATGTGGCAAATATCATCGGGGTCTGAACTTTAAACAGTAAAATTCAGGCTTTACTGTCTGAGGAGTACTGAAAACTGCTGATAAAGATAAAAAATACACATATATCCTTTTGGTTGATCACTTGAGATTCTCTTCTGAAACAGCAAATTCTGTATACAATATACAGAGGGTCTGTAGGCAGTTAAAAGATACTGGGAGCCTTCAATTTCTGTTGATCACAGTTCTGCATCTTTGTAGCATATAAATGATGAATTACCTGATTCAGTAGCTTTAAAAAAAAGAAGAGCCTAGATGGAAAATATTTAGAAGGACCCATTTAATAAGACAGCACAAAAAAGATGGCAAGGCTTTCTTCCTACAAATATGTTCAGCTGTAATCATAGAACCATATCCATGGATTTACAAACTCTCATTATTTTGATGTATTGCTGCATTTCTGCCTAAAAAATAAAATGAAATGCGTTACGTTTGGCCTGAGATGAAATACTGAGTTTCCTTACTAAAATGTTCCAATTATTCATACTGAAAGATCAGGAAACTACCAAGGAGATAAACACTGGTTTTTGTGTACTGACCAAGTATGCCAGCTGTTAGAAACTCTTTCAGAGTAATCTAATTAACACTAGCACGAATGTCAAGTCATTGACATATCCACCTGAACAAAGTTATTAGGCTCTGATTTAAAATTTGCTTTCATTCAGTTAAGCGTGCAGTCACTTTTCTCATCATTCAAGTAATATTTTCTTTAAACAAAAGAAAATAAAAGATATAGCGATAGTCACACAATAACTACGTGACAACTTCAGCTATCTCTGTGATTAATCTGTTTGGATAGGCAGGAAAACATGCTGTGTGTAGATTACAAGACACAGCTGATGGATAGCATTTTTACTGCACAAAAGTTAGTTCCAGTACACTCAAGAGTGTCTGGTAGGCTTGGACTTACCAAAATAAGAACAACAAAATAGGTAGAGATTTCCTGAATGCAACTTTTCAGGGCTTAAAGCACAGATTTGAGAGTTGATTACATTATTAAGAAGAAGGAAAATCACAAACTTCTATACTTGAACTGTTTTCAGGAGTTTCTGCCTGAAATTTTGGGCTATGACCATCTCCACAGAGAAGTGAGTGGTGCTCAGTAACCCTGCGAACCTGCTTGAGGGACGCACTTCAAAACCATCTCCACAGGGAATATCTGAATAGCTAAGATTAAACATGTTGGATTCCTGCATAAAGTAACTTTGTATCTGTCTCATTTTGGGGTCTGCTTGGTTTTTTTTAGGTTCTTATTAAACTTAGTGAGAAGAGACCCTTCATTCAGGCAGAAACTGGATGTGGTCATTACTGCTAAATTTAAACCAAGGAATAAGAAGATCCAGCTAGATGTCAGATAAGCACTATTTACACCAGAAGACAATATTTTCAATACTTCTGCAGACTGATATCCTCACATGATAGCATGAAGGTATAAAATTAGATTGTGAGGTAGCTGTAGTTCATGATTAGTAAGCAGACTTCCTGGTCAACAATTCAAACTTTTTGAAAACCATCTACCTGTCTATCTCTATTTATCATTGATTATCATTAATTGTAAAGACTCTGACTACTGCAATATCTGACTGATGATTTTTCATTTTTCATGAAAGTCATTAGCTTATTCATCCAGATATTGCAAACACTTTCAAGTATCATAACTCAGCTGCCATACAGATTGTCTAATTATACAGCATTCACCTATAAAGAAAAATACCTCAGACCCGAGACCTGTACCAATAAAAGCAATGATTCACATTTGGTAGGAGCTTTGTAATTTGCAGAGATGGAACTTAAAACACAAGCTGAAACAGCTGGAAATTCAAAAGCAAAGCCCCTTGCAAGCAGCACCTACAATTCACCATAGTAATGCTCAACCTGCTACCCATGCTTTGGTACATGCAATGAGCAGACTGCGATTTTCATGGAGCCTGAGTATTGATCCTTCTTTGAGTCAAAGTTTGCTCAGAGCTTTTATGGCGGTATCTCAAGAGAAAAAAAAAAACACTGGGGAAATGGGAATTTTTTTTCCCCATGTTATCCCAGTTATGTCTGGGGAGGGACTCAAACTGCAAGGCAATTCCTGCACAGGGGCTGGAGTTGGAAGCCAGTGTGGGGTACAGAGACTCTCAGCAATTGCACTCAAGGTCCTTGAAGCTTCTCAGCACCATGGTTATTTGTGCAGCAGCTACAGCACTGGTATATTTTTCCTTGCCATCATCTATGGCACTGTCAGCCCCTGTACCTGCACTACTTGTTTCAGCTAAAAGTATTCATTAGATATCATACTGTACGCTTTTACTTGCAGCTTAATAATAACTGACTGCTACAAAGCTCAGACAGAATAGGAACTGTAAACCAGGAAGAGCCGTATCAAACTACTGTAGCAATGAAATAATACATATCAGATTCCCAAATAACCTCCATAAATCCTTGCTCACCAACAGTGATATCTGTTAACAACAAAATTAACTTTTATTACTTTCTTTATGTGAATGTATTTGCCAACACTCATTTTTGAAGCTCCTTAGATCAACCAGAAAAGATAAATTAGATTAAATTAGGTTTACTGTCCCAGATATGAAGACACAAACATAACTGAGACTTATATTAAGCCATGATTTGAAAAACTTCATATAATGCACTGTACACTGGAGACTAATAGAAAAAAAAAGCTGCTATCTCTGATGCTTACACAACATCCTCAAAGGATTACCTCCCAGCCTGACATGCAGTATACAATACTCTGAGTGGAGGAAATATAAGCCCAAATAAAATGTGGTCCTTTACTCAAGGTGTGACAACAGGACTGTGCTCTGAGCAAATGCTATGAACCAGTTTCTAATAGCCCCACACAGGTGAGGCTCTGAGGTGCCAAAATAGCAGCAGGAATAGTGCTGTGTCTCAGGTGCGTGTAAAAAACCAAAATGCCTGAGGTGCACAAAAGTGCTTGCTGTTTCAAACAGGATGGCAAGTAAAGGTAAAGAACTGATCAGAATATGGGAATGGCAAGCTCATTCCTTCATTAATTATGGATCCCAATTTTATAAAACACTTTTTTCTGTCTTTTTGGAAGCTTTTATTACACTGGGCACTGACAGTTGCCCCCAGGAGCCACAGGCATGAACCCTGAGAGTCCTTATGATGCTATCATGGCACGCCAGCAAGGTGCCCATTGAAGGGAATATCATAGTATCTTCTGGGCCCTGCAGAGACTACCATGGGGAGAAATCTCCTGAATTTTACTGATTTAGGCTGGGTTACTTGTTTCCTGCTTTTCCCACTGGTGTCTCTGTCTGGCTCAGTGCCAAGGAGACAGGCTTCAATACAGGACCAGTGAACACTAACCTTCACTCTCACTGTGAGAAATTTGCTAAGTGAGGTATAACGGAGATATGATTAATTTTTATCCCATGAAGACTGTCTATAGGCAGCAAGCAATATGTTTTTTAACATACTGCCTTTATTCTGGAGTTTTCCTTGACATGTTTATGCTGTTTATGAAGAAGGAAGGTCAGCATCCTTGGCAGAAATCGAAATTACTTTAATATTTTCTTAACAAGTCTTTGGCTCAAACTTATGTGAGAAACCGTCCATGAGGATTTATGAAGGGCATTTGTGACAGGTCCGCTCTGCAAAAACTGAAGAAGGAAAATCAATAAACAGCATCAAAATAAATAAATACAAAATAAACATTTGAAAGTATTTCAAAACTCCTATGATCCACCCCTAAGCAAGTCCCTAGCAATGCACCAATAGCTTCCAGTGCTCTGCCTGTGCCTTAATCAGATGATTTGGAATGAGAAAGGGGACCAATTTTAAAGTGCAAAAGTAACCAAAAAGATAAAATTCACCTCGATCCAATTTGAATTCCTATAGCTTTGCAGCTGCTCCAGTATTTTGTCAAGTTCCTAAGGTTTGTCTGGTGAAAGCAGCAGTGAAACATCCACACGTAAGCATCATCCCTATGGCAAAGATCAGCATGAGGCCTGCTGTGTGCAAAGCTTCTGAAAGATGCTGATTCCTAGAACATAACTTCTCAAAGTCCTTAATTTTACTGATGGGTGATTTTTGGCATGAGATGGGTGATCTCTGAGAACAGGAGCTTCTTCTTTAAAGAATCAATGACCGGATGTCACATGGTTTTGTGAGAATATCAATCTACAGATAAGGGAAATAAATAAAACCTTGTCCAGTGGAGCAAATATGAAAAGGAGAGCTTTGAGGAAACCATGCTTTGTTAACATCAGAGACCTTTGCCTAAAATGAGAATTTCAAGTATTTTTATTGTACCAGAAGAGGATGCTCACAGAGCTGGGTTTAGACTCAGTGCATTTTCTCAGGGCCAATGGGCTTTTTACTTTTAAAGTTTCTACTTCAAAGTAGCTCCTCAGTCTTACTCCAAAACTTATTTAGGAAACAGTCCCCATGTGCTTCTATAGTCTTACCCCTGCCTTCCCAAATTTGTTGAAAGCTGGAACTAGATGACCTTAACGTCCTTTCAAACTCTAACTATTCTATGATTCTATGATTCTCCAATAAAATGCTGTAAACCTGCTCATTCCAGAAGGATTTGACTCAAATTCACTCAGAAAGAGTCAGTTTAAGAAAACAACTCTTTCTGTTAAATACTGAATTAGTGCGTTTATAGTTCTATAAGGCTTTGCATTAGCTTAATATTCAGGACTTTCATGTCCCAAATGGGAAAACCCTTTCAAAATCCACTCCAGATTCAAAATTCTGTGTTGGCATTGCTGTAGTCCCAGGTATTGGCTCAGTATTGTCCTGCCTGTGGCAAAGCACCAGGACTTGCATTTCATATTTCATTGTGAAGTTCTGCGGCAGCGTCAGGCCCAGAGGTGGTCTGAAATGTGAAACATTCAAGCCAGACAGTAGTTGTTTGGAAGAGGGAAATGTGTGCTCTACACTGAGAGTGCAAAGCAGCAGCTGCGCTTTTAATTAAAAGTTATGTCCTATATATCTTTGTGTGTTTGAGAGGTTCTTTTTTTTTTAATGAAATTTTTTAGATAAAGGGAGCTTTTTTAATTATACTTCTGCCTCCTGGTGCACTTCTTCCTTATTCATTTTTGCTATCATGACTTTTTTTCAATTTACGTTAACAGATTAGGCCATATCGGAGCTTCTGAGAATATTAAAGGTGATGGCAGCAAAACACAGCTCTGTTTCTTGACCTATTCAGTACCAGCCTCTTTAGTCACTTACTTATCCCCCTCCCCAGCATACATGGTTTAATTACCGTGACATATATAGATCTTAAGCATATTTGACAAAGAGTAATGAATGAAGTCTCAACACTCACCAAGCAAATGCCTCAACATTTGCGTAAGTTAACATTATTATATCCTGTGAATCTGCAGGTTAAAATTGATTAAGTTGGGGAATTTGACTGAAACAGTGATTCCCAAAGAGCTACCGTTTCAATGGATTTCCTCACATAGAGGCATATGGATTTTGGAAATAAAGAGGAAAGAAGCCAAAAGCTCTAAGAAAAACGTAAATAGCTGGAAATAATGAGGGATTTAATTTAACTAGAAGTTACAAAATTAAGAAGTAAATCACACAACAATTGAAAAAGATGCAATCATAAAATCATAGAATAGTTAGGGTTGGAAAGGACCTTAAGATCATCTAGTTCCAACCCCCATGCCATGAGCAGGGACACCTCACACTAAACCATGCCACCCAAGGCTATGTCCAGGCTGTCCTTGAACACTGCCAGCAAGGGAGCATTCACAACTTCCCAGGGCAACCCATTCCAGTGCCTCATCACCCTTACAGTAAAGAATTGCAATATATGCATCATGTCCCAGGTCTTTAGATACAGGGGTTTGTGTTCATTATTTGGATGACACATGAAAGAATTCCTTGCCATTGGCTTGATAATACAAGTAACAACAGCAATTTGCTTGCTTGACAATTAATTAATTAATACAGGAAAACAACTGAACCATGGTAAAATGTCAGCAGTTAATTTTTCTGTCATTGCCTTCCTTGCTTGCTTGGTCATGGAGAAGACTCCTTTAGTTTTCCTTTTACAGCCTAACAAGGTGTAACCCCATCTGGCAACTAAGTACCACTCTCTAACCAATGTTGAGCTCATCCCTGAGCAGCAGCTAGTGGCTCCTGGCCAACTCCCCCCAGTTTCATCACCGAACACAGTGTTCTATGATATGGAACATACCTTTGGCGAGTTCAGGCCAGCTGGTCCTGGTTCTGCTCCATCCTGGCTTCTTGTGTGCCTCCTCACCAGCAGAGCATGAGAGACTGGAAAGTCCTTGGCTTAGAGTAAGCATTACTTAGCAAAACCATTGGTGTATTATCAAAATTAGTCTCAGACTTTAGACAAAAATGCAGCACTGTACCAGCTACTAGGAAGAAAGTTAACTCTATCCCAGCTGAAACCAGGGCAGCAGGACAAATTTACCTTCATATGTAAAAAGCAGAACAATTTTAGTAATGCTAGCCCTTGAAAAAGATGGAAAATCCTGTTCAAATTTAGTTCCAAGAAATTGGGCAGGGAAAAGGATAATTTGCATGAAGGTTTACTTCCCCTATATTCGGTACTGGTGAGGCCCACATCTCAAATCCTGTGTTCAGCTCTGGGACCTTGAGAGATATTGAGGTGCTGGAGCAGGGCCAGAGAAGGGCAACAGAGCTGGTGAAGGGGCTGGAACACAAGTGTGATGGGGAATGGCTGAGGGATCTGGGGGGGGGGTTAGTCTGGAGAAGACAAGGTTCAGGGGTACCTTATCGCTTTCTACAGGTACCCAAAAGGAAGACGGAGCATGGTGGGGGTTGGTCTCTTTTCTCAAGTAACAAACAATTAGGATAAGCAGAAACAGCCTTAAGCTGCACCGGGGAGGTTTAAACTGAAGACTAGGAATTACTTCACTGAGGGGGTGCTCAGGCATCGGAACAGGCTGCCCAGGGCAGTGCTGGAGTCATCATCTCTGGAAGTATTCACACACCGTGCAGATGATGACCACAGTGACATGGTTTAGTGGTGGTCTTAGCAGTGCTGGGGTAATGGCTGGACTTGATGATCTTAAAGGTCTCTCCCAACCTGGTTGATTCTATGATTGTATGATTTCAAGTTCCCAGTCCTGCTACAGAATTTTGTCTTTTGAGCTCCTTTTCTGTCAAGACTCGGTATCTTACAAACTGCTTGCTGCAGTTTTAATCTTCATGCAAAATAACTGCTAAGCATAAAGTGTGTTTACATCAATCATTCTAGAAACGTAAACAAATAGAAGCAGTAGAATTATGAATGAAGAGTTGATTAAGAAGTGACAGCAGAGATTTGTGATAATGAAAGGATGAATAGTGCTTGTTTGGAAATGTGCCAGTTAGTTGCAATTAATTTTGCTAGCTAGTCAGCAGGATGCCTGCTGGGTTGCAAACAGAATGGGTATTTTCAAACCCACGCTGGTAGGCAACTACAGACTCTTTCGGACTTAGATATTTGTAATGTTTTATGACTATGGACTGGAATAACAAAAGCACAGTAGACCTAACAGCCCCGGCAGCACTTGACCTTAAATTCAGATGCTCAAACAATAGACTTGTTTCCAGTCCTTATAGCCTGGGTTTCACAGAACCTATTCCTGCCTGCCTGGTGATGGCCATACCCAAAGCCACCTCTTTTTAGGACAGATAAAGCAAGGCCTCAATTCACAAACTAATTGGATGCTCTACTCCCAGCCTTATCCCAGCAGGTAAGAGGGCATCCTAAATAGATCTACCATCAGAATTATCCTCTCGTGGCTGTGAAATGCACTCTAACAGTACACTACCAGTCAATGGGAAAGCTCCTTTGAGTCACAGAAACATGGTGCAAGGCATTCACTAGCTGCCAGGAGTTGGGACACACACCTGGGGACCAAGGTGGCACTGTACCCAGTGTAAATGTCCATGTGCCATCATTGAAAGTCAGATTCTTATAGCAAAAAATAAGTGCTAAAGGATACTACTACAGCACAGGATATTCACTTGAGGAGAGATGTGGGTCTCAGATCCTACTCCATACAGCTATCCAGGAGCAAGAAGCCTCTTTTCTTCCCAATGACCATATTTGCATATGGAAGCACTTTTCCATGGTACTTTCATCAGTTCTCCTTTAGAGAGATGGATTAACTGAAATGGCTGACCTGAGACAATGTCATATGTAGTGTGTTTCCTAGCTCATGCAGAAAACAAGTGATAGACCCAGGCAGCATACTCTTGGTGTAATGACACTCTAGTCTCTTACTCTGATCACAAACCCATCTTGCAGTCTGCTTAAGTAAAACCAAATACCCTCAGTGTAGACCTCTAAAAAAAACCACCAAACATATCACAATATATCCACAGGGTCAATGAAACAATTCCCTTATGTTCTTTAAGCACTACAAAATGAACACTTTTATCTACTAGCTGAAGTACTTACTATTCCCAAATGTAGGCTGATGACTAATCAATCCCCAGACAATCAATCTATTGAATTCAGGAATAACTGGCATCCCGCGGACTTTGTAATAGCTACTCTATGAGAAGAATTTCAAAGTAACCTGCAAGTCTAAAGAGGTCCAATGCTTCCTTCTATTACAGACAAATTACATCAATGAATTACAAAGAAGGCTTGAAGGTAGGATTATTAAAATGCAAAGGTTTTGCTGGTTATATGATTAGGAGCATGAAGAAAAAGCAGGAGGTGAGAGTATGAAGGTAAAGTAATAAAAGGAAGCCAAATGATTTGTTTAATTAAAGGGTTGATTAAACTTGAAGACTTCTTACACCTCACATTTTTTATTAGCAAATATTTCTATTTAGAGAGCCCAGCCCCACTTCTGAAATCAACAGAAATCTCTGCATTGATGTCAAAAGTCAGTCAAAGGCAAAAATCTTTTTTAGATGAATTCTCACTCCAGCCATAGTTTTGTGAATCCCAAATGATTTTATGGTACAGACTCCAGTGTCACAAAATTTTAGGAATGCAATTAGTTTTTTGCTCTTCTATATTACTCAGATATAAATAATCTGAGGATTTAGAGGCTAAGATTATAAACCACCTCCCTCATTACTTGTCTGGGTTCTATGTCATTGCAAACACTGGACATAGTCACGTCATTGAGATGTTTCTCAGGGGGCCAGTTAATATAAACATATCTGTTGGCTTACTAGAACAATGCTAGAAATTAATGAGGTTGCACTTAGTTGATGCCAAGTAATTAAATAGAATGTAATGAAGTGCTAAATATATCCAAATCTTTAAACTTTGGTCTTTTAATATAGACCTTGTGTCTGCAAGAGAGTGCCAGAGAGAGAAAGAAAGAGTCAATATCATTTAATCTTTTATGCTTCTGACATTCAGTTTTCAGCCACCCATCCACTGAAACAGGCTAATTTCAGATTTCATTGTTTGGCTAAAAACTAGAGAAATTAAATATTGTTCAGAATTAGTAGTTACAGTGTGTGCTGAAACTGCCCCAGAACCTTGGAGACCTTGCTCACCTAAAGCTTCAGTCAATTAGAATTCTTAAAGACATGGTTAAAAACTGTGTGTGCACAATCATGCACATACCCATACAAAATAACTATGAGCCTTTTCTCAGAGCCACCTCAGCATACAGAATTTGAAACATCAAGGTCCAGATCACTAAGTGAATCTTACCCAAAATTTTTGTGAAATTTGGCAGAAAATCCATGTAATAGTGAAGCTACTTTTACAATGTTCTGACAGATAATGCCCAAAGGCAAGCTCTACCTTACTCCTGAGAGCTTAAAATGGAGTGAGAGAAAATCTGTTTGTTGGATGGTCTAGTTCCAGACACAGCCCTGGCCTCTGTCCAGCAGAAACTGGAAATCCAAAATGCTGAATATGTTCTCTTCCCTGAACGGTTGTGCATCCTGTACCTGTCCTTGATCCAGTATTTAACAGATACCATTTACTCCCTCCACTGTCAAACACCACTATTTTAATGCATGTGAGACAAGCAGCATTCAAGTAAATAGCTGCAGCCACAGGGAAATTTCAATCTCAATAGTTCTGTATTGCTTTCAATTAGGATTCATCCTGCTCAGAATCCTGCTTCAAAATCCCAGTTCCAGTATCCTTGGAATAGAATTATTATCATTCACTACTTTTTAAAGTAAATGCATCAGTGAGTAAATCTCACAGGTCTTCTGTATGGAAATGTACAGATAACATATGATTGCACATATAACATAAGATTTATGCCATATTTTTAAAGTGTTAAAACCCACACCACTTTTTCGATAAAAACACTTAAACTCTGTGTCTCTCTCTGTGTTTCTCTTGGGAAGTTTAAACTCAAATGACTCTGATAAAATATGAAAGCTCCTATTGATTTATTGTTAATAGCAAATAAATAAATTTAGGGGACAAAATGTACTTTGAGACATTACTGTCACTGAGGGACTAACAATATCTTCAGCTTCCCTGTATCTGTACAGAAATCTGTTGAAAATCTCTTTTGCATATTCATGGCCATGGTCGTTCTAGTGGGGAATGTCTATAAAGAAAATTTTTCATTCCCTTACTATCATGTCTAGTTTACAGGAAAAAAATCATCCTCAGTATTTAGCTAAAACGTTAACATTAAAGAGTATTCTTCCTGGAATGAAGAAAAAAGGATGCCTATAAAAAAGACTGAAGAGGCGTAGGAAAAAAAACCAACAGAACAATAAATTAAAACCAGCAACTGATTCAAAATTGTTGGTTTAGAGATTCTCTAAAATATTCACATTTTCGTACTTTTTTTGTTACTTAATACGCAGACTCTTATTGTGCCTTTTTTAAGGTTATTTTGTTGTATAACATAAGGTGAACCTTTGGATTGCAGCTGCTCAACAAAGCCTTTTGGCAAAGACTGAAGACGACCAAGTCCTGATGATTACTCAGTACTCAGCTTCTGCCCAAGACTGACACAAATCCAGAAATGAAGTTTTCCTTTGCCTAGGTCGGCTGAGGAATGTAATCTAAGAAGGCTGTAGCCAGAACATATCCACCATATACTATTAAAGCTAGGCTCCTACAAAATCAACCGGATGTGGGCACTTCGTTACTTTTTAATTAGGAGCTTTAATACCTCTGATGTTACACCAAGAAGAGCAACAGCCTAAATCGGGTTGGTTTCGAGTTGTCTTCAGTCTTTGCTGGCTTTGGCACATTTAAAAGTGACATTTGGTATTTATGTGAACTTGAAAATATCTTTGAACCTTTGGCCTTTGATGACAATATGCTCTCATTTACCTATCTCTATACTGGTAATGACTGTCTTTACCTTTGAGGTATACAGATCAAAGATAGTCTAAAATGATCCCTAGGAAAGAGAACCCTAGGAACTCTAAAAGTTAAAGCTTACTCAGTCAAAACCAATTTCACATTAAATGTGACATTTTTATGATTTATGAAATGCTGGTTTAAGAATTTCCTGGAAGGAACCTACATGTACCACATGTAAATCCTCTATAATGAATGGTCAAATACAAGTGTGTCCCAATTCGATATGGTACATGTGTTTCTGCTGCATTCTGCCATGTAAGGTGCGTCAGGCTGTGATAATTTGTGTTACCTGCAGGAATGAGCTGCATATCGGATAAGCCAAGGCAGGCCAAGACAACCTCACAACAGGAGACATTCACTCAGGAGCTAGAAAAGAAAAAATCTCCCAAATGCTTCCAGAAATCACTATAGCTTTTTAAAATGCCACTGATAAGGATATCTTTTGCCTTTTTTTTTTCTTTTTTGTGTGGGTCTTTGTGCTTCCTGAAAAGTTGCATGGCCAGATGCTCCAGCTGAAGTTCTACAAGGCTTTCCTTTGCTTACTCTATGTTAATAAAGAAGGAACCAGGATTAGCTTGAACTGCTTTCTATCAGTGCATTTGCCTTGATGACAAAAACCCAATGCACCACCATGGACTTTTGTTTTCCTTTTTTGTCTGTTGCTTTGTTTATTGCTGGAGCATTCAGAAATAGTTTTACTGCAGATTCTGTGCTCAATTTAGGGCTTAAAGTAAATATGCTCTACACTGCTACTAAAGTAAAGATTGTAGTGTTAGGACCTACTGGCAGCAGAGTGTGACATGTATTTCATATTTCACAAATATTGTAGTCTTATTTAACAGAAAATCATGGTTTCACAGCCTAAAGCTTGTAATTTAAAAATCAACATTTTTTGGTAAATCAAGCTCTACAGTACATAGTAATAGAAATTTACTTCCACTACCTCCATAATTCCCTATAGTCACTGAGTTCTTCAAGTGCTGAATAACAACATGTTATTGAAATGCCACCCAGTTTTGCCATATAGGAGGAAAATGCCTCAAAAAGCACTCCTCCTTTCTAATTTCACAGTCTATAAATACAAAACACTGTAGAGATTTATGAATGAAAAAGAGAAAGAAAAGACCACTCTTAACATATTGTTCCAACGGAAAGCTTGGTTACAAAAATGTGGTATTTGTCTTAGATGATAACTCACCCTAAGTAGAATTATTTCATACATCTTTCATGCAGGTTCACTGCTGCATGTTTTGTCATAACCCATTTAAACAAGATTATTGTTCCCCTGGTCTAGACACTTATGTTGTGTTTTGGCTCATTGAGTTTCAGCCCTGGAAAAGAAAATTCCATCTGCAGGGAAAGCTGCGTTGCTTGGCTCCCTCCAGAGCTGAAAGAGGGTAACACAAACCTCAAGGTAACAATTTCTCAGCCTTTGTTCATGTTTAATGTCAGTGGAGAGCCCTGCTTTCCCTACCGCCTTAAGGATATGAGCTGAGCTCCAGACCCTCACATACAGCAAGCCCACACACCTGCTCATCTGTATCCTACACATGGGCATCCCTGTTAGCCTGGTGTTCATGCCTTCCCTTGGTCACCCAAAAGGACCTCATCTAACTGTGGTTGTAATAAATCACCGACAAAGAGCAACAGCAATTCACTTCATTAAATGATCAACCAGAAGTAGAAGTGAGGATTTATAGCTTCCTGAATCCTTTGCACTGGTAAAAAAGCACTTATGAAATCTTGAACAGAAATTTAGACCCGTTTGCAGTGCAGTTACTGCAATGGGGTAGTCGATGACCTTGGATGAGGTGGCTGGGTACCAGTTCAGACAAATATTAAGTGGAACAATAAACTTAATGGCTCTCTTGAAAAATGCAGTGTGGCTCAGACTTTAATCTGGTTTGCTTAACAGTGAAAAACATTTTCCTTTATAAGCTTCATATTTTTTTCCCCTTCCGTGGACTTAGTTCAATCAGAGACTCTCACTCCATGCTGCTGAAATAAAATGACTTAATGTATACCTTTAAACTGGGCCATTAATCTTCTATCATTCACCTCCTGTATTATGCCTTAGCTTACAGTTAATGGAATATTTAACTGCCTTAAGAGGAATAATAAATTGAAGTCAATGCTTCCCTTCAAGTTTTTATCCATAATTTCACCCAAATAAAAGAAAAATTGTTGACTGGGAACCATTGTGATGTTTTCTTAATAGCATTTTATTTGTGAATATACAGTGTAATTCCATTTCAAAATGTGCTAGCAAAAAAAAAAAAGGATGGCTTATAAAGCACTCAGCTTCAAATGCTGCAGAGTATAATACACAGAAGGGTATTTCCTTGATTATCCTGGGATACCACATGGCTTCTAGCGCTATCTGCAGGGTTCTAAAAACAAAAGCTTTTCTTCCTTGATTCTGAATGATACAGTGTTTAAAGGAAAGCGCATCTTTGAGGACATGTCTCCTCAGAACACTTACAGAACAGTAATAAAATACAAAATTCCCTTTCCACTGCTCACATCCAAATTCCTTTCCCCACAAAGCATTTGGGTAATAGCAAACCTTTCCTGACCAAAACCTCAGCCTGGTTTTCAAAGTCTGCTGCAGACTCTGAACAGGTTGAAAATTACTACAGCCTGTTGAAAAAAGGCTGCAATAATTTTCTACACAAACTTCAGATTAATGGGCTGTTGCTTCAACCCCAACTGTCCTCTCAGGACAGGAGGAGTTGGGTTTTTGTTCCAGTGAGGAAGGGCAAGATGCTCTACTCCACCAGAATACACACATTAATGGCAACACCGAAATACTGTTTGGTGGAGATCCTCTGGAACTGCCCCAAAGACCCAAAAGCTGTCCTCACACAAAGAACAAGACCCAACAGCAGAATGTTTCCATTCCATCCATCCCTGGCAGTATTAAAGCAACATGGTGTAGTGTGAGGTGCCACTGCTCATGGGAGGGGGATTGGAACTGGATGATCTTCAGGTCCTTTCCAATCCAAACCAATTTTTATGATTCTATGATTCTCCAATTACATTTGCCAAAATTGTGCACAAGTGTCTTACAGTTTTGGTGTACCCTGCCTGACCTACCATTGTGCCACAACTTTTAGAACAATCAAGCCAAGAAAAATCCAATTAAGGTCTTTCAGAATGCTGGTGTAACTACATGAGCAGTTTGAGGCCAGTTTTGCAGTGTGTTGGGGAATGGCAGCCCGTCCATGAATTTCTGTGGATATTACAGGCACATGTGGGAGTAAGCAACCCTGTATCTGTTGAATGGAGTCTTTCCAGTTGGGGAAAATCATCCTGATAGCTTGTAGGCAGTTGCCAGGGAGCCTGGCTGGAAATGTTTATACATACACTTGAGCCAAAGGGAAAGCTAAGCAGCAACAATAAAGTGCTGCCATGGGGCTGAGGACTGGCACCAGCCCAGCATCACCACCTCCAGCTGGCTCAGGATGTGTGCCAGGCAAGTCCCTACAGCTTGTAGATCAGCAGCTTGTCTTTGCCAGTCTGCAAAGCTTCTTCATGGAGGAACACAAAATGTGGCAGTTGCTTTAGGAGATATAGTGGTGCATACCCTAACGACCACTTGCAGATCATGCCCAGTCACTGTGTAACTGACCTCTGAGGGCAGACATCCAGTCTGGGCCCTGCCTGCAGCCGTCTGCCTCATCGCTAGTGAGATTTTTTGCTGTGTAAGACTCTCTCTTCCCCGGTTACATACTGGCAGCAGCTTCCTGCTATGAATGCCTTTGACCTAGCCCAGATGGCCCTTATGAGTTTCAAATCCTCTCCTCATTCCTCCAGCCAGTATAATTCCTGGTGGCATGTAAGTGCCAGAAGTAGTATCAAATTGGTAGGTACAGTGTGGCTCCCGGATCTCACCAGGGCAGGTATCTCATGGACAGCCAGGGCAATAACACTGTTACACTGGCTTCAAATATAAATCACAGTTACTGGTATTCCCTTTAAGGAGGGAATCTGGCAAAGTCAGGAACAGGCAGAATGCCTCTGAACCAGATGCCCTTTGAAAAAGTTGTCCAGGAAACAACATATTTGCATCAAATATGTTTGAAAGGATAAATACAAGCCAGAAATTTCAAGTGGCTCCTCTCATCCTTTCTCATCCATCCCATGGCATAGCTTCCCTTTCAGTCTTACTCAAGAACAAATTCACTTTCAAAATTACATTAACATCAATTGGATGAAAACTACAGGATTTTTCTTGGCTTCAAGCATCTGCCAGCTGCTATGCCAAACTCTGCAGTCAGCCTTGGTGATGCCATAGTAATTTGTATCAACACATGCAAAGAACACAGAAACCCTCATCACTTTTGCTGGCAGCATTTGCCATCAGTGTCTGGGAAAGGACAGAGCAGGGTTGGAGACTATCAGGATTCAGAAAAAAGGTTAATCCATATGACTAGAAATTGTTTGTCTCTAGTTCCCGTACATGAAAACACTTCCTTTTTTAACACTAAGGTCCCTGATAACAGAGAGCTTAGTGGTAAAAGATGTTATTTATTTCACTTTTTTGCTTCTTTAAGGATTTACCAGGGAAAGATTTCCAGGATAGGTATAGCTACTATACTCCTTTAGATATGGAAAACCATAAACACATACCACAGGGATGTAACCAGATTTCATTGTGTTGCATTCCTGTGTGAACACAACCTCTGATCAGAAACTGGTTAGAGATCAAAATAAACCCATCAGCTGCATGCTGTTACAAATGTTTTGGACTAGATGTGTACCTAATGTCCTTCTCTTCCTCTAGATTTTGAAGGCTGTAAATATTTGAGTAGCTGTTGGCAATGAAAATCCAAGTGCCATAATGGTTTTTTGAAATTTCTGTTCTAATCCTTAGGATAGTAATGACAAATTGCTATCAAAAGCTCAAATACTTTGCGATGCTTCAGCTCACTGGAGACTGACTAGTTAATGGAAACCCCATCCAGTTTTTGCACATAACACACGTCCTTGGGAAATTTTCCTTTTAACTGCTCTTGCTCCCATGACATTTAGAGAATACGGATTTGCCTTTCCTCCTGAGTTTAATGAGACAGAGAACAGTAGCAGTGGAAGATGGTATGTGACATGGGACGGATAAGCAAGGAAAATATCAATAGCAGCTCAATATACACAGCAGTAAGGGGGTCAAATGGACTAACAGGCATTGGCATGAAGTCAGCATTTCCACCATGTATGTGATGCTTTAAGGCACAGACTGCAGAGTATCACACCTGCATTGCCATTTGGAGAACCAAGAGCAATCACACAAGCCCAGACAGCATTTTGGTAGGCATGGCCTGTTTTGATGAGTTGTAATGAGTGTTTACTTCATGGGCAAAACCAGCTGTGAAGTCGACGACAACAGAAATACATTTTTCCCCCTTGATTTCTTGCCTTTTGTGTTCCTAAAGTGGCTTCTTTTAATTTCTCCACAAGGAGACCCCAACTGTGGTTCATGGGCCCTGCCCGGGGCAGGGGGGTTGGAACTAGATAACCTTAAGGTCCTTTCCAACCCTAACTATTCTATGATTCTATGATACAGCTAGGAAGGAGCAACTCCTTTCCACCAAATCCAGCTCCTTTGAAGCCTTTAACACTTAACCCTGGCAGTCCCTATTTGATGGATAAATCATCATTATGCCAGTATTTACTGCTCAGGAAAAAATTGTGTATAGTATGTTTTACGTGCCAAACTGCCAATTCTAATCTCTCACTATTGTATCTTAGTGATCATAAAGGTCTCTTAGACCAAAGCATGCTGCATATGCATTTTGTGTTTTGTAAATTCCAACCACCTCTTTTGCTCATCTGATAGACGCTATGGACAACAGACACTGAATTTGGGCATAAGTATTGGATTTCTATCAGTTAAACCGGAATAAAATTCATTTTGTTAAGTTTTGAGTCCACTGCTATTTGTTCTGTATGTAAAATACAGTTATTGTAAAAAAAACCTGTAAAAGCACTTTTAAAAGACAACACCAGGCAGATCTAAGTACAAATATTCAGTAGCAGTCTGGACTCTGATCTTTCCCAGATACACTACCATTGATATACCTTATAAACCAGCAAAGCTCCTATAGCCATTAAGATTAATGTGGCTTTATTTTGACCATATGCTGTTCTTCTAGCATTAGACAGATGTGATGGCATGACATCAGCCTAGGAACTGGCTTAACTTTTAAAGATAAACAGCCTCACTGAAACCAGGGAGAGCTAAGCACACAATAAAAGATATCAAGTGTATTTTTAAGTGGTTTGCTCAGTTAGGGTTACAGCTATGAAAGACGGACTATGAGTTAAGGCTTTGGTTGTTTCCAGCATGGCTGAGTAAGAGATCCAGCCCAGAGATGTGTGACAGACACAAGCGAGAAAAGAAGGGCGCATTCAGGGCTGGTGTTCATCCTAAATGCAGGTAGAGAGTGAACAGGGAGAAACGCTGAAACCTGAAAGTAGCACTGAACTGACCAATTTCAGCAGCATGACTCAATTTAGGTCCCCAGACTGCCCACCCATAGACACCACAGGACAGGTAGCTGTCTCATACTCAGTCACTGAAGGATTTATGAACTGCTGGAACTCCCGTTTATTATCCCATCGGCAGGCATCACATTAGCAGGCACTTTCAAAACCTAGCAGAATGGTTTTTGGGCAAAGAGCCATCTGGAAAGCAAAAAGCAAGATAAAGATACTGCTCTTAAATCACACAGGCAGTGTTTCAGGTACCCTGTCCCTGCCCTGGTGCTGCCATGTCCCAAGCCTGCCTGCAGCCATACGTAGAAGGGACAGTGTGGTTGTGGCTGGGGGAAATGGTCACTTCTGGCAACTGTGCTCCATACAACCACTTCATTGCAACATCCCCAACACCTGCAGAGCTGCAATTAGATCAGTTCCTGCACTCATATTAACAGACCCACAAGTCCATGATACGAATGGTGTCTGAGACAGAAGGGAAAATTCCAGTGGCTTTTGCTTTAAGGGTTCCAACAGTTTTATTTCTCCTGCACAGATTATAGAGAAATTTTACTGCCTCAGGTTTATATGGTGAATAGAATATTCAATTTTAAGTGATATGATTTAGATTTCCAAGCAGCTGTTAAAATAGAACCAAAATATAATAGAACATTGCCGTCATCTAAGGGCTGTTTGGTGTTCTTCATGAAAGGATCTCAGTTCAAAAAGGCGTGAGTACCTACAACCTAAAATATCTCAGCACATTGACAACCTCATTGAAAACCTCAGCAGAGAGGCCTGTTCTCAATTTTATAGACGACAACTGAGGTAGAAAATGTAGGGATGGGATGAGACTTCTCCCACTGATGTTTACAACTTGATTTGAAGAAGTTTTTGCCCAACAGTTTTGCTTGTATCCAATCAGCAAAGGCTCTGGGCATATGCTGAGGTTTAACTGTGTGTTTCCTGGTTAATTCTTTGCCAGTTCCTCACAGGATTCTCTGTCCTAAAAATCTTCGATGATCTGGGGCTTGGATTCACACAGCATATGGCATATAAATAAGAAAGAAAAAAGGGTATGATGGTTTCATATTTATTTTTCTGTTTTGGTGGCATTTCCTATGGCTTTCTTAAGGTGTTCAATAGCACAGCCTTATGTGCCTTATCATCTAACCAGATAAATAAAACAACCATTTGCATATATCATGAAATAGGTGAATAAAGCAACACCCTCGATGTTCTTCGTAGAAAACCCCAAAATATTGCTGATGTTGCTGCCCTTCTTTGGTCATCTTATGCAAGGATTCAGCCATACAGATCAGAATTAGGAGCAAGCTACCAGAGACCACATTACACACGGTACTTAAATAGTACCAAGTTCCCAAGTCTCAGAGCATAAATGGATACGTCTCATTAAAAAGACTGTATATGGAATCCTTTTCATCAATCACTTGCTATTCTACTTCCCCCTTTTCTTGTCTCAGTGTTTTGGTTTGTGATCTGCTTCCAAAAATCTCAAATTCTCCAGATGGGAAAGAACAAAATCAGATTTCAAAGTTAATACCTGATGTTCACCCTTGTGTATATTTTATTTTGCCATTTTCATTTTTAGCTGCAGTGTAATTCTTTTCCCCCCTCTCCCTTGAGAAATTTTGCTTGGAAACACTCCTGAAACTTCACAGTTTTATTCCCTTTTTCCTGACTGTCCTAATCCTTACAATACATAACTATAAATTCTTTGTAGTTACTGAATTGCTTCTCTATTCATCTTTGAACCATCTTGCTGGCTAAGAAATAGACTGCAATATTGATATTGAGTAATGTGAGGTAGTTAAATGGTTAGCACCCAACAACTCACCAAAACTTAATCTTTGTGTGATTAACAAACACAGCTATTTTTATTTTTGCTGGTGGAACACATTGGTAAGAAGGGAAAGCTGAATGGAGCTGAATTGTTATCCTTGAAGCACAAGGAGAACAATTTCATTTCTAATCCAAAGACAACAGCAAGACAAATATATTTAAACTCAATTTCTAAAATAAGGACTTTGCTACATATCCTGCATGGCTACTGCCAGGGCTGGTTGAATTCACTGCTGCTGAAGCCTCAGCAGGAAGATGACATGGGGACTGCACTACTGCTTGGGTACCTCTGCCCCCACTCCCACCTTGTTATTGTGGTAAACATCTCCAGAAGAACAGGATTTCAGAAACTCCATAGTACCCAGCTTACACTCTTCATGTTTAAGCAATAACCACCTTGACTGTACCATAAAACCAGCAGTATTTACTATCTCCCCTGCTTCTTGCCCTATACCAGGTGCTGACTTACTAATGACCCACCCACCACAGGTGCCCAATATTACTTTGTTCTCTTACAAGGACCAACCTGCGTTATGTTATGGTTAAAGAATCCATACTGTTATTAGCTGAACATCTTCACTTTTGGCTGACCCTTACCTATAAGCTATTCATACCAAAGAAAATCAAGGGATAAATCATATCCTTCTGTTTCTGATGTAGATAAGTATGATCATACAAAATTACTGCTTCATTTATGGAAATTGGTTTTTAGTCTTAAGAGAGATATGCGCGTCCACAGTAGCTCTTTCTTGACATTATTATTTGAATTGGCATCTCCGTGATTCACAGTATGCACCCTGAAAATTCTTCTAGCTACATCTCTTAGTAATATCGCCAGAGAGAACTAATAATGCATGCAAAGATGATACAGAGAAAAAATGCTGCTAACAGATAACCCAACCGCCCTGGTTTTACTGAGTTTTTCTTTCCCTTCCTGCACTGTGAGGATCTTTCTTTCCATTTCAAACCTCTAAATTTTAAGTCCTTTCACCTCCAGTCCCTGCCTCCACAGGATCTGTCCAAAGAAATAACGCTACTAACAGAGAAAGCTCTAATCATTGATTTCTTTCTGGCTATGCTGAATGAGAAAAGCACAAGATTTCAAAATCTGACCAGTAAACACATCTTTGCCTTCCCCCTTCAGCATCCATGAGGAATTAAGGAATGTGTAATAGGAGAGATAAGAAAAAAATTAGAGACTATAGAAAGCTAGAATTTGTTAGGTTTAGGTTGGTTTTGTTTTTTTGTTTTTTTTTTTTTTTCTTTATAATAGGTTTTGAACAGGTAAAAGCCCAGAGATGACGTATTAGTGGAACACAGAGTATTACCAAGCTACATAGGGAGAAATTCGTGTTGCTTTATGAAATTTCTTGAACAGTGCAGGAATGGGAGATGATTATGTATTGTTTTTATCATAGAGTGCTCCTAGTACTGAGCTGTAAGATTAAGAGTGAAGTCTTGGTTAGCAGTTAATCAAAGCGTCTAAGGTAGGACCATCTCTTGCTCCTGCTCTCTACCTGGCCAGAGACCCCAGGACCAGCAGACTCCCAAGGCTGCCAGCCCCCACAACCCATAACCTTGTTGTACTATGAAGGCCACAGGGTCCACGCCAATTGGGAGAAAATGACAGAGAAATCGGAATATCCTCAGCACTCCTATGAGGCTGTTAGGCCAGACCCTACAGTGCTTGGGCTGGAGCAACTTCATCAGGCACTACAATAACTGTACTAAGACTTGCACAAGGTACTCAGAGAACAGTGCTGCACCAGACAGCTCACTGCACACAACTTTTCCATCTGATGCTTTTTATTCCTTTTTTCCCTCCCTCTTTTCGTGCCCCCTTTTGTCCTCTTTCCCTTCCTCTTTTATTTCTCCCCTTTCCCTTTTGCCTTCCAACCGTCCTTCCCATTTTCCCTTTCCCATCTTTTTTCCCGTCTTCCCAATGTCATTTCCTTTTTCCCTTTTATTATTCCTCCGTCTTCTGTTGTTTTCCTTCCCCCTTTTTTAATTTTTTCCCCTTCACCTTTTTTCACCTTTTCTACTCTTTCCCCCCATTTTCCCTATTATTCTTTTTTTCTTCCTTTTTCTCCTCTTACCCCTTCCCCCCTTTCCTCTTTCTACCCTCTTTCTTCTTTTTTTCTTCCCTTTTTATTCTCACCCCCTTTTTACCTTCTTCCTCCTTTTTTTTTTTCTTTTCCTTGGTTTTCTTTTGCCATTTTTTCATTTTCCTCTTTTTCTCCCCTTCCCTTTTCACCTTTCTTTTTTCCTTTTTCCCTTCCTTTTTCCTTTCTCCTTTCCCCTCTTTCTTTCCTTTTCCCTCCTCCTCCCTCCTTTTTCCTTCCCTTTCTCCCCCCCTTCACTCCCTTTTCCCCTCCCTTTTTTCATCCCTTCCCCTCGATTTCTTTTCCCTTTTTCCCCACCCTCCCTTCCTTCCCTGCTTTAGTGTGTCCTTCTCCCCCCCGCCCGGTTCCCCTCCTTCTCTAGGCTCTCAGACAAGAAAGATTGTTATAATTAGAGGTGGAGGGATCCGCCTTCCATGCAACACCATCCCAGAAGATTTACTGTGAGCATTTCCCTGTTTGGCCTCCCACTCCTCTTGATGTTCCCTGATGGCAAGGGTTTTTCATATGGTGCAATGTTTCCTTAGACAGATAAATCCTGACTGCTGGTATTTGCAAGTCATATTTAACAGCATTGTGTAATAATAATTCAAAAATGTAGTCACATTCTTCCTTTCCTAATCAATAGCTAAAGCAACTGGCAGTAAAAGTCAAATAGGAAATGATGAGAATATAAAAGGTAAAGCTGCCTGAGAATGCCACTTTCTAAAGCCTGTGAGACTGATTTCATTACAAGTTATTTCCCTAGGTTTGGCTTTTCCCAGTTGCCGATGATTTTATTTTCACATTTAACAGATTTTAATCTGTGAAACACTTCTGTATCAGAATGAATCTGGAGATGCTTCTTACAAGGTTTACTTCCCAATAAGCTTGTGTAGACTTCTCCCAAGCTGCCAATGGGCCTGTCATTTCAACTTTAGCACCAGATTCTCAGTAACAGAAATGCTGTACCCTCGTGACAGCTTTACAGTGCAGTAATTTCACTTTGCCCATAACCTTGAAGAAGGTGCAATCCAGGTCACTACTGTCAAACTGGAAGGCACACGTTTTCTTTCCTGTATCAGTCTACAGAGCTACCAGTGAGAACAACTAAGCAAAACATAAAGGTTTGGGAGCCCAGTGCAATGCCAAGAATAAGTCAATACAGCTCATCTGACATACACAGACCTTTGCTGCTTCTCACCTGCCAAAGCTGTTGCCCTTAATGCATAAAAATGTGTACAACAAAGCATGGCAGTAAGTGAGACTATCTTTACATATACCGTGTACCGTAAGAGCTCTCCCTTTCCCCCTCATTTTAAACTCCCAACAGAAAATACTGACTGTGCTGAATCCAGCATTCATTCAATAAGATCCTTCAACATGGCAAACTTAACAGTGAGAAACGTTTGGACCAACTCCCAAGATTCATTTTTTAAGTTACTCGAGTCTGAGGATTTTGACAGTGAAAATCCTGGTTTGGGTTGGAAGGGATCTTAAAGCTCATCCAGTTCCAACCCCTTGCCACAGGCAGGGACACTTTCCACTAGCCCAGGTTGTTCCAAGCCTCATCCAACCTTGCCTTGAGCACTGCCAGAGGTGAGGCAACCACAGCTTCTTTGAACAACCTGTGTCACTGCTTCATCACCCCGTAATATATGTAATAATACACCCCTGCAAGTGCCTATGAGCTTTTCCAGCACTACATGCATACAGAGAGGGTCCAACTAGAATGTGACAAGAATAATTTCAGGCATGTGGTTTTCTCCAGTTTTGAGAAACTAGCTGCAACCTTGGCTCATTAATAACAGAAGTGCAGACAACACATCCGCCTGCAGATGTCAGGACCCTCACTGCAAGCATCTTCATGCCCTGCTCTGACCTCCTTGGAAAGACACCAAAAATAAAAGGGCCTCTGCATGCAATTAATCTGAATGTGTCTATGGAGAAATAGAACTTGTGCAAATCACATCAGGCGATTGCAACACATGCAAGTATTTGTTTCAATAAGGCATGGTGTTTAGAAGTACCAAGAACTTTACATGCGGCTCTGGCACTCAATCCTTGTAACAAACTTATATCAGTCATTGTAAAATGGTATTTTGAAAGCCCCCAATTTACAACACATTTTATTTGAGCTATTCTTAGAAGCCCATACACCAAGTGGAATACTGCCCATATTCACTTTTGAAAGCTGTACTGCTCATCTTGTGAAGATAAAGACAGAAATCTGTCTTCATAAAGTTAGCAACAAAACAGAACATGGGGGAAATGGTGTTTTAAATCAGAGCTACTACAATTTTCATGGTTAATGCAAGTCTTTAAACATGATTTAGGTAACCCATGCCTGTGTTACTGCAGCAGGCTTTGCCCTAAGATAAGGCATTGTTCCACTGAGGGCTTGTAGCTTTAAATAAAAACAATTAAAATGTATTTGATGTTTGAATCATTCCCTGTATTGACTTTTAAAATTGCCACACGGAAACTACTGAACCCATCAATGGAGCTCATGAGATGATTATAGACAGAACACTCTGACTTGATTTTGAAAATATACAGAAATGCTCTTGTTCTGGTAACTCGATTTTAAGATCACTGCTGTTCAATTATTTACTGGTTTATCCTCCCTGATAGTACAGACAGTACCATTGTGTGGAATAGATGAGGGAGGCTCATCAGTATTTATCAGATGCTGCACACCATATGACAGGCTGAAATTTACACTTGTTAAACCGCTTTTAATATGTTCTGAAGAGATCACTCTGACTGAAGACTGACTCATTCTAGCGAGTTGTGCTTCCCTCCAACTGGTAGCAAAAGTCATTCCCACACAGCATGGGGTGGAGAGGGAAGACTTCAATCTCATCACAGCAAGGTGACATTATCTTGGGCATGGAGCAGCCTCTCCAGCTGTCCCAACAGCTCCCTCATAGTGTGGCTTCAGTTGAGCAAATGTGCTTAAGGAACCAAACAGAAAACTGGTACAAGCGACTAACAGAGAGATGATCCATGAACCATGGGATTCAGGGACTGGTCTTTGTAGGTTTTCTGGGAAGGAGTATGAGCTGAACCTTCTCCTCACACATACACTGAGATAGAAGCTGTAATAGAAAGGTCTCTTCAAGAGGCATTTCACAGACACTCCATGTCCCAGGGATTTTCTGTACAACAGCATTATGGCTTGTCACTATGTATTTAAGAACATGGAAGCAAATACACACTGCCATTACAACTTACAGAGCAGACACCATCAATACTACACAGGCAGACCTGCAAATACCAGAGCTCAAGGATTGACTTTTTTTTCTTCTCTTGGTTTGCTGCTCACCAATTGACTAAAACTTGGAACTGAATCCTGGTTTTAAGGACACCCATAAGCCAGCGGCACAAATCATTCCACAGTTTCACACTTCCCTGTTGCAATGAGGGATGGGGACGCAGTTTGATGCAAACAAATGTCCGTTTATTCTCTCAAATCTTACACTTATATACTTTTCTCTTATCAAGAAATGCTATGTGTCCATTTCTAATTGGAAGCA
>JASSUY010028326.1:0-22062 GCA_032466535.1 Forpus xanthops | reverse complement strand
CGGTCCGGGCACGGCACAGCGCGGCTCGGCCCTCCCCGGGGCACCGAACCCCGCCGGGCCCGGCTGCCCTCGCCCCGCCCCGGTGAGCTCCGCTGCTCCCTTCCCGCTGCCTCCCCGAGCCCCGACGGAGCCCATTCGGGCACCGCGGAGCCGCGAACGAGGGTCGCGTCCTACGGGAAAAGAGCCCTTCCGCGTCGTTCCCTCCCCAGGGGTTCGCCCTCGGCGGTGTCGCCTCCGGTCCCCCCGATGGCAAAAGCATCTCCTGGTGCTCGGGGTCAAACGCACAACTCCCGCTGCCGCGGGGCCCGCACCGCGGAGAGACGCGGAAAGACACAACCGGGCAGGAGCGGGGGGCACGGGCCCGGGAATGGGGGCTGCCCGACCCGGGGGCCGCTCCCGGTGACATCTCTGCCCCCCCGGCAGTGCGGGCCCTCCCGGCTCCTCACCGTTGTGTTTTCAAAGCCCCTTCAGCCGAGGTTGATGCTGGCGAGAACCGGGACGGTCCCGCACCGGAACCGGACCCGCTGCCCTCGAGGGCTCGCTGCCGCCGAAGGAGAAGGAGCGAGGGTCGGATCCGGGCGGCAGCCGAGCACCCTGCAGCCCCGGGGGTCCGCGGGGGCCGGGCCGGGGGCTGCCGGCGCTGACGGTCCCCGTCTCCCGCAGCGGTGCTGAAGGCGGAGCCCACCGCCGTGTTCAAGTTCCCGCTGGCTCCCTTGGGCTGCTCGGGGCTGAGCTCGGCGCTGCTTGCGGCCGGCTCGGGGCTGCAGGGCGGCTCCGCCTCGCCCCATCTCCCGCTGGAGCTGCACCTCCGTGGCAAGCTGGAGCCGGGCCCCCCGGAGCCGGGCAGCAAGGCCAAAAAGGGCCGCCGCAGCCGCACCGTCTTCACCGAGCTGCAGCTCATGGGGCTGGAGAAGCGCTTCGAGAAGCAGAAGTACCTCTCCACGCCCGACAGGTAGGACCCTGCGAGCCGGGGGAGGGACGAGACGGGGGCCCGTTTTCCCCGAAGAAAGAGTAAGGCTGCCAGCCGAGCCGAAAGCTGCCGCGGCTCATTGCCTCTCTCTGTCCCGCAGAATAGACCTGGCCGAATCGCTGGGGCTCAGCCAGCTCCAGGTGAAAACCTGGTACCAGAACAGGCGCATGAAATGGAAGAAAATAGTAAGTGCCCGAGTCCGCCCCTTCCGAGCACCGCACCGCACCGCGGGGTCGTCCTCCCGCGGGACGGCCCTGCCTGAAAGACACTGCTACTACTACTAACGATCCCAAACCCGGTCTTAAGGACACCCCTGGGCCCGGCCCGAGCCTGCCCTGCCTGGCAGCTCGGCCCCCGGGAGGAGCCGCACCGGCCCCGCAGCTCTCCCCTGCCCGCTGCCGGAACGCGGTCTTTGCTCCGGGAGACCGTGGAGAGGGGTGGTGAGGGTGGCAGCACGGCTTCATCGGGGTGCCCCCTCCTCCTCTGCCCCCTCTCCGCTCCGCAGGTGCTGCAGGGGGGAGGCCTGGAGTCCCCCACCAAACCCAAGGGCCGCCCCAAGAAGAACTCCATCCCCAGCAGCGAGCAGCTCTCGGAGCAGGAGCGAGCCCGGGACGCCGAGAAGCCTCCCGAGAGCCTGGGCTCTCCGGCCGAGGTCAGCCAGGAGGAGTGAGGGTGACGGCCCGGGCCCCCCGACGGCGCCCCCGGCCCTGGGGCGCTGCCCCGCTGCGGCGTCCTGAGCAATAACCGCGTTTAGAGGGGCAGGGGGTTCAAAGCAAGCGTGTGATTGCGGCAGCGCCTCGAATGCCGTCTAAACGGATGGATTCCGTGGGGCTCCTCCGGGTTTTCATTGACATAACGAGGGAAGGACCCTGGCCGGCGGCGGGAGCCACGCACGCAGCCTCGGCAGCGGCGGTAGGGAGGGACCGGCCCCGGCCAGCGCTAAAATAAGTGCCGAGCAAAAATAAGTTGAGTCATTTCGGTGTTCGGAGGGTCGCGTGCTCCCGCAGCTCTCCCCTTCCAGCCATGGGGCTGCCGGAGCCTCCTCCCCTGCGCATTCCACATCCCCGTGCTTTGGGTTTCCTCCTCTGAACGTTTGGTCGCTGCCCCTCTGTGCCAAACGTTGCCTGGGAGGAAACTCAGGTGACTGAGTTGTGAGCGCTTGAAAATTGGAAGTAGAAAGTGCTGACACACTGACTTACTGAGATGGGGGTTGATCCTCGTTTCGTCCCTTCGCTCCTCATCTGCAGTGGTCTTATGACCGTTCTTACTGTTTTGTTTCGTTAGCAAGCGGTGTCAGAAGTCTTGAGTCATGCAAGGTCAGCTGGAACACGTTGCTCTTGAGAAAGGCTTCCTCTCAAGTGCTTGAGTTTTCTAGTCCTTGGCTTAGTCTCATCCCATCGGTTTTCTCCGGGATGAAGTATTCATGGTTGATGTTCTTAACAGCCCATTGGAGAGCTATAGTGGTGGTTACAGACACTTGCATGTAGTAAAATCCTTTTTGATCCCTCTCAGCAAACTCAACTGTGGGATTTCTGTAAAGATTCCTACAAGGATTCTTCTGTTCCCAACTTACCCGGAACTTGAGCACTTACATCTGCCAGACATCTGAGGCTGCAGGAAGTGAGGGTAACAATGATTTCTGCTATAGCGGTTCATTTCAACAGCAAAACCGTTCTTTTTCAAGCTGGAATTTCATTCTTTGGGGACTGACTTAGTGCCGCCATGGCTGCGGATGAAGCCTGAGGTGGATCAGTTGTTGCAGGAGATGTCAGGCTTTCCACCCTCGGAGGGAGCATGGATGAGTCAGAGGAGGAGCAAGGATATGGCTCTTCCTGGAGGAGCGGGTCCCTCTGCTCCACGCGCAGCTGGAGTGTTTGTTGAGCTGGGTACAGAGTCCTCTTCCCATCTCTCGGTGGGATTTCAGGGCTTCTCTTGGGCCATTGCAGCCAAAGTCTTTGAAAGTGAAAGGACTCTGGCCGGAGGTTTTGCAGAGAAAACGAAAGTGGGAGGAAGTTGAGGTGGTTCTGGACTGTTCCGAGCTTCCAGGTCCTTGAATTGCACACTCCAGGTTCACTTTGGAACCGTAAGGCCTAGAAATGAACTGCAGGAGGAAGGAAAGCTGAGTGTTCAGCTCAGTCTCATGGTTTGATGGGTCGGATCCCTCAGCCAGGGCTTTATTGCTTGGGTCTCAAGCTAGGAGCAGGTCTCCCAAGGACAAGTTCCTTGGTGGGCAGGAGACCAGTCGCTGGTGGTGGTGAAGGCTGATTGCAGGGATGTGGTTCTTCCTACTCTTATCACCTTCCCAATGTTAAAGAGCACATGTAGGGAGGTGTTGGTTGCTGTCTTGAAGTGAGGGGATGCTGGCACCCTTTCTTCCCTCCTCCTTCCAACTGGACTTGCACATGTCCTCTTGGAAAGCTGCTGGTTTAGGTTTTCTTAGGGATTTTTTCCCCTTTTACTGGAGATGGCATTTGGGAGGAGAGTGGGAAGGAGGGCTGCTGGTGTTGCAGGCCTGGGAGCTGCTGGGGATGATAGGAGTTGGCTCTAGTTCACTGTATGGATGCTGAACCTCAACAAATCTCATCACAAAGGTAGCACATCCCTCGGTCTTGAAGCATCCTGGGAATTACAGTTTTTCCCTCTGCATGACCTGGAAACAGTAGCTGATGAAATAGCTCTCCAGCTTGCCGGTAGCCTTCACTCCAGTCCGTTTTCCTTATCTAGTATCTGAATAGCCTGGCTGTATTTTGTCATCTATAGGTCACCCTGGTGTATGTGTGAGTCAGTGGCTGCTGATGCTTTCTGTTTAACCCTTTGTGCTGTGGGTTCCAGCAAATAAACATTTGCTTTTGTCCATGGGAGACTAAAGGTTTTCCTATTGTAAAATGTCTGCTTGAGGAAACTGAATGTGTTTGGGGCTGATTACAGGTTTCTGCCATCAGAAGTTTAACGTTTCACATTCTAATTCTTGCCTTTTGTTGTTTTTGGCTTCCTTCTAGGCTATGGAGAGCTAAATGGTAATGCAGGAGAAAGAGAAGTGTCATTAAAGGGCCTGTGCTCTGATGAAACCACCACCCCAGGATCCAGGGTACCCAATGGCAGCCAGCAGCTCGTAGACACTAACGTGCCCCCAAAGCAGACTGTGAAGGCCGGTGCTTTGGGGAAGGCTGGAATCAAACCCAAAAACTTCATTCAGAAAAACAGCATGGACAAAAAGAATGAGAAGTCCTACGAAAACAAACTTCGAGAAAGCCAATCCTCAGACAAACCAGAGGGAATGTCTATTCCAAATGGCGTGGTAACCAATAATTCCAGCTATATCACCAATGGCTATGTAGGGAAAGGGGCTGATAACGATGGAAGTGGCTCTGAGAGTGGGTATACTACGCCTAAGAAGCGGAAAGGCAGACGCAACAGTGCCAAGGGTTGCGAGAACTTGAATCTAGTGCAGGATAAAATAATGCAGCAGGAGGTCAATGCACCAACCTTAAAACAGGAACTTGAGAGTTTCAAGCCTGATTATAGCGAACAAAAGGGGAACCGAATTGAAAATACTAAGCCAGTTTGGAAATACGAGGCTGGAGCTGGTGGAGCAGGACGGGGAAAGCCTGGGCTTGGGGATGTACAGCGAAAAAACTCAGATGCCAAACCTGGGATTAGCAGCAAGAAGTTCGATGACCGGCCCAAAGGGAAGCATGCGTCGTCAGCTACATCGAAAGAGGACTCATGGACCTTATTTAAACCACCCCCAGTTTTTCCAGTGGACAATAGCAGTGCTAAAATCGTACCCAAAATAAGTTATGCAAGTAAAGTTAAAGAGAACCTCAACAAAGCAGCTCAGACCCCTTCCACATCGTCTTCATCATCTTCATCATCTGCCGGGGAAACTCAGGCCCAAACGTCAAGTCGGCTGTCCCAGGTCCCCATGTCTGCTATGAAATCTGTTACTTCTGCTAGCTTCTCAAATGGGCCCATCCTGGCAGGGACGGATGGAAGTGTGTATTCCCCAGGAACCCAGCCACTGCTCTCATCTGCTGCTAGTACTGTACCATCCACCTCCTCCGAGTCAGGAGCCCAGGACACGAGTACCCCTTCAGCAGCTCTCGAACAAAAGAAATCTGGCCTTTTTATCTACCCTTCAAATATGCAAACTGTGCTTCTGGGTACGACCCAAGTCAGTTTCCCATCGCAGACCAATCAGCAGAACCTGGGAGATATCTTCCAGAATCAGTGGGGTCTGTCTTTCATCAACGAGCCCAGCGCTGGACCCGAGACTGGTGTGGGGAAATCTGCAGATAATCAGTTAATGGAAGTGACATTTCAAGGGGAATATCCTGCCGCTTTGGTTTCACAGTGTGATGAAATCATTCCCTCAGGAACTGAACAACCTGTGTTTCCTAAGGCTTATGAGCTGGATAAACGGACTAGCCCTCAAATTCTTAGTGCTATTCTTAAGCCTGGGACTGCTGTTGAGGGTGGTGTCTTAGCTTTGGAGTCTCATCACACAGGTGACCTACAAAAGGCAGACACCGGTAGCCAAGGTGCTTTAGTGTTTCTTTCAAAAGACTATGAAATAGAGAATCCTCTGGCCTCTCCCACGAACAATTTGCTAGCCTCTGCCAAAGAACAGAGGTACCAGAGAGGCCTAGAAAGGAAAGATAGCTGGGGTTCTTTTGACCTGAGGGCTGCTATTATGTATCACACTAAAGGTAATGGCTTCACTTGCTGCCTAAGGGCGTTTTCTCTTTTTTTATGTTATTATTTTAAATGCAATGTTCTAACCTGATCTGTTCTTTACAGCAGTTGGTTGCTTTAAAAATGAGCTTTTTGCTTGCACATCTCTAACAGCAGCAGTGGTTTGGGGAAGTTATCCCAGCAGTTGTTAGTTAATGTTCAGAGGTACTTGTTTCCCTGTTCTGTGGATAAGGGTAAGTGATGATACAGCAAGTGTGGTTTACATTTTAATTCCCATGGAAGAAGCAGGTCCTCCTCCAGCTCCCAGCGTTGGAAGGAGTTAAGTGTGTAGGTTCACCAGCTCTCTTCCAGCTTTGCCAGGTATCACTGGAAAGACTTCATAGCCAGCACTCACACCTCTGCCACCACAGTGGTGCAGCTTCTCCCCATGGCAGCTCAGGCCCTGAAATCACAGCTTTGAAGGAAGACAGATTATTCCTACAGCTTTTCATGCTGTGATTTGTTTTCATTTCCTCAGCAACCCCCCCTCCCTTTTCTCCTGCCCTTCTGGAATATTGGAGCAAGAGCAAGCCAAACCTTTGCTTATCAACTCTTGTGGAGGGTACAGATTGAGTTCTCTCGTTGTCTTCGTTAGCCAAATCTTTCAGATGATTTAATTGCTTTCATGGAGTCCTTTGTAGTCCACTCCTTTTTTTTTTCCCCTGTTTTGTTTTTTGCTGCTGAAATGTCTCAAACATGATGGAGATGCCTTAAACTGGGAATGAAGAGGATGCCTGTGGCTGGCTTGTGTTTGGTTTCAGCTTCAGCCCCAGCAGCAGCAAGGTCTTGTGGCAGTTGGTTTTGGCTCGATCTTAGCTGGAGCCTGGTTGTGAGTTCCCTTTTGGCACAGTCTTGACAACACAGGGGCAGTTCCTATTTGCTTTATTCACCCTCTTCCTTCTCCCTGCATCCATCCATCCGTTATCCTGAAGGGAAAAAGGTGATCTTGGTTACTGTTCCACATACATATGTGGATAATGTCTCACTCCCCTCTGCAGAGGGGTCGGTATTTGCTTGGCATTGGCGTATCTGCTGTGTTTTGACCTACTGCTAAGTTCTTAAATTACCTGTTTACAAGCCCTTTGTGTAGCAGACAGACACTCTGATGCCTTCCTTTGGTAACAGTGAGCCCAGTCACTTAAAACTAATACCTCCAAATGTGTTTTTTCCAGGTCATCTCACTCAGGATGTTAACGTTTTAAGCTCTGGCATTCTTGAGAACAGTATTCATCAATTGATTTTTATCCTGGTCTGTTCCAGTGTTAAAGCAAGCTTTCTGTTCTTGTTTCTTGTGGCTGCCTGCAGCCTACATCCCAATTTGCGCTCAGGAAATGGGGGTACCAGGAAGTGTAGCATAGTCCTAGCACTCCTTTTCTTGAGTTTGCAAGGTTTCCCAACATTTAAGTTCATCTTCCTTTGGGTTTGTCAGCCTTTCGTTAACACTGTACAGCTGCAGACTCATCAGCTCTCCCTTTCTCACCAGCAGTGTGAAAGACAGAGCCCAGTAAAACAATGGTAACAACAGGAAAATAAAGAACACTCCCTTCCCATGTCCTCTCTTAAGGAGGTGTTAACTTCAAAGTCTGGCTGCTGGCGTTAATTACATTCAGTGGCAAGAATGGACACCTAAAGCACTCTTTACATTGCTCTTTTTCTTCTCTTTCCATCCTTGTGCATGTGAATGCTCTTGCTCTGAGCCTCCAGAGCGAGCACCCTTGTGATGCCCTGGGGAAACCACCCCACCCCTCCTCTGCCCATTCATTGCTGTGCCAGCTTCAAGGTGTTACTTCTGGGTAAAAGACATGGATGTTTCCAGTCAGTACTGTCATTAACACACTGGTGGGGTGCTCCAAGTGGCTTGGGCTTTTCTTTCTCCTACTTCAGATACTGGTGTACAAAGCAGGAGGTAGTCCAGGTCTTAGTTTCTCTCCTGTGGTGATGTTGGGATGTTTCTGTGTATTCAGGTCTGTTGGGGTGGGTTGCATTAGGGGGTAGAGGGAGGAGTGGTGCCTTCTTCTGCCCCATGCAGATGGAGATAGCTGTCCCCTTTTCATTGTGGTGGTTAATTCCCACACCATTGCCTCCGGTTATCTTGGGCTGTTATCCTGAGGTCCTGCTCCTGGCCAGCCAGTTCCTGTGCAGTGGGAAAGGAAGGATTTCACTTGCCTGTTTTTCACAAGCTGCCTTCTGGTCCCTGTGGGTTTGCCAGGACTAGTGCTCGAGTGTCCCGGGCACTTGGATCCTCAGTGTTTGACTTTGATTTCGAGAGGAGGGTGAACTTCTCCCCCTTCGGATCGATCTGTTTGCTTTTGAGCAAAGTCTCAATAGTTTGATCTTCAGCTCTGCCCTGCCTCTGGGGTTATGGACACAAAGAGAAACGATTGCAGGGCGAGGATGGGGTGAGCGTGCAGCACTGGTGGGGTCCTTGTGTGGTCCCTACCCTGAGCCCCTTGTGTGCAGCAGTTCAATGCAAGGATGCAGCGCTGGGTGTTGCAGTGAGGAATGGGCTGTAGCGTGTGTGGCTGCAGTGTCTCAGCCTGTCTGTCACAAGCTTGCCCTCCTTTTGTGCTGTTTGTGTCTGTAGCTGTGATCAGGTTGTGTGGATCTTCATCTTGGGCTGCACGCAAGCTGTGGGAAGGCCTCTAACTTACTCAGCAGGTTTTCCTGTGCGTGGTTGCCCAGTGATTGCAGGGGGCATGATATACTGTAATTGCTTCGTAGCTTCCTTCCAATACTCAAAGGGGCTGACAAGAAATGTGGAGAGGCACTTTTGACAAGGGCAGGTAGGGATAGGATATGGGGGAATAGATTTAAAGTGACAGAGGGGAGATTTAGATTGAGATTCACCCTTTTGTTCTTCTTTTGGGTGCCTTTCCTGTGTTTTCTTCTGTGCCTCTGCTTCGTGCCTTGCTCTTTCTCCCTTTTTAAAGGGCAGGACTACCCTGCTCATCTGATCTACTTGACTGTAAAACATGATCCATCAGGGTGGCTGCCTTCATTGACAGCACGTGCCACTTGGTGGTTGTGCTGGTACCTTGAAGCATTCACGGGTGACGTACCCGATGAGCAAGGTAGATCTGATGTAGCTGAGCACTGGTGGGTCTACTGGTTGTATCTCAGTAGCTTTACTTCTATTGAAATCGGTATCTTACTGCTTTATCATCCTCTTACAGACAGCTGGATGAACCATTTAATGTCAGAGTAATTCTCAACACTTTGCAGGATTTCACATTTGGGTGTTTGCAGTCTTCCAGGCCACGCTGTCACTAACACCAAGCTCTGTGTGGCACACTTTGTAAGTGGGAAGCTCAGTGGTTTGCTTTTCCTTACCCTGCCGTTCAGCTGCACGGTAGCAAACAGCACATCGGTGGAGCAGAGGAAGCTGCAGCGTGTTCCTCCTCTGTCTTGCCCCCAAGTTTCTGCCTGTGCTGCTGCTTTGTTCCATCTCGGTCACGTCAGCATCCCTGCTCGCATGAAGGAGCAGAAGAGCAGCATGGAAAATGGAGCAAGGCAGCGTGGGGCAGGCAGGAGTGATGTGCACCGCAGTGGTGAAGTGGGTCAGGAGAAAGAGCTGTGAGTTGAGCAATTCTCATCCTTTCCATCGGGGGGGGTGCCTTGTCTTCCCATCCCCGTGGTGGCAAGGGGTTAGAGCTCAGTCTATGGCTTGTGAGGCAAAAGCTGGTTTAGTTCTCCTTCAAGTTTCTGCTGGTTCCAGTTGTCAGGATGAGTTGCAGTGTGTTCAGTACAGCAATAAGTGTCCACAGCATTGAACTTTCAGTCTTTGCTTTCAGGGACAATCTCATAACTCACTCACTGTGTCTTGTAGCTAAAAAAACCAGGTGAGGATGGTCTCTATTATTTGTTTTCTAGCACTTCAGTTTAGGGACTATTCTCATTTTATATGTTAGATTTCAAAGAACAAAGAACATGCTATTGTGCAGACACTTCTGTTTGCAGAGGCAGCCTCTCCAGCAAGGTAAATGTGTGGAAAAGTGCCTGTCTTAACAAGTTATTGGAGAGAGACTTCTTTCTTTCCTCTCCAAGGTTATGTACCAGTCCAGCTATAAAGTTTATTGACCTATGAGTCATCTCAGCGCAATTCACCTTTAGTCTGTTCCTCACATCAAAGCCTTTTCTCCACAGACCCTTTGTTCTGGTGATAGTTCCCAGAAGTGGTTCCTCTCCTTGGAGCTCCTTAGGTGGGTATGGGGCTGTCTGCTGCAGCAGCTCCTGCAGGACACGATCCCAGAGGGCTGTGGAGAGGTCCAACAGTAGAAACCTCCCAGGACACATGAGGTTGGAAGGGGCACAGGAGGTGACCTGGTTCTGATGTGGGGTTGTGCAAGGCCTTGGTGGTGGAGCTTTCTCTGGCTGGGTTGGAGTCTGCTGAGGAGGAAGCATGCGATTTCCCTGCCCACGTGTCCTGTATTGGGAACAGTGGCCTCTGGTCAGGTCTGGACCACCTTGTGCTTTGGAAAGCAGCAGTTCCAGTAACAGGTCTGTCCAACCGCTGCTACAGTGGTCCTGGTACTTGTCACAGCACCATGTGACAGCCATAGGTGACTGCAGCCTGTAACCAGTCCACAACCAGGGAGGAAATTCATTCCATTGCCAGGTGAAACAGGCAAATTTTCATCTGAAGACTGAAGTCTTTTTCTCCTGGTTCTGTTTTGCACTTAGCCGAAGACTTCATGGTTTTATCCTCTGGGAAGTTTCAGTTGGTGAGCGTGCTGACCCTGTGCTGCTGTCCTGTACCCATGTGCTGTGGGCCAGGAACAGAGGAGGACCTTGCTCTTGCACTTGACCATACTCAGTAGCAATCAATATCACATCCGGTTTCCTGATGGTTTGTAGCTTTGTCAGGCTGAGCATCTCCCTGCCAATGTGTCTGTGTGTGTCCTTTACAGGGCAATTTACAGAGCCTTCTTTCCTACGTCTCTTTCTGAAGGAGGATTGAAGTTTGGGTGTTCATTTGTTAGGGTTTTCTTTCAAACAGGATTTTGACAAGGGGTTTTTTTGGCATGTTGTTGATAGCATCTCGCTGCCTATCGGATTGTCAAGCACATCTCAATACAAGCAGTTCACGTTCTTTTGATGTCCCATAAAGTTAAGGCCAAATGGAAGTGCAAACGAAAGCATTATGTTTTGCCTGGAGATACAGCACTGAGCAGTGCTTCAGCCTCTGCCTTGCATTTGATGCTCAAACGTTGCTCTAATGTGGAGGAACCAACAACTTGAGAGTAGTTGTCTGAACCCTGCCTTTGGGGAAAGCTCTTAAAATAGGTGATGTCCTTTAGTTGTTAGGAAATGATGCATCTAACATCAGTGAATGGAAAATGAGCTCAGCTGGAGGGAATTTTAGTATCTGGTTCCTTTTACTTCTGGGGAATGTGCATCTGGCAGATGAGGGAGTCCCTTGCTAGATTGCTTACATCCATCCCTGGGGGTGGTAGAGGCTGGTTGCTCTTCCCCAAGCACTGGGGTTCCCCTGATGGGAGCGCAGTCTGCCTGCTGTTACTGTGACACAGAAATAACAGGCCTCGTAACGTTTTGTAGGGGCTTCCTTACAAAAGGCTTCATTGTGCAGAGGGGGTGGCAGTATTGATTTGCATGCAATTTCCTGCCCCAGGGAGCTTGGGATGGTAGAGGACAACAGATGAAAGGCTGGAGAAGGGATGCAGAGGAGGAATTGATGGATAGGGGTGGCACTCATCGTGCTGAGGCTGTGACTTGTGTAGGGTTATTCTTCCTCTCCCATTCTGGTTAGTTTACTTGCTGCCTTGGTTGTGTTTTACTTCACATACCATGTAGCTCAATAACCCATTGAGGTTCTCGGTTCCCAGCCCTTGGCAAGGTCCTGTCACCCTCTTTTCTGGCAAAAAGGGGAACTTGAGAGATTGTTCTTGCGGGTTGTGTTCCTACTAAATGCTCCTTTTCTCTATTTACGTCTCTTAAACTTGGGTGCAGGGTCCTGTTAGTGTCTTCATAACTATTCCAGCTCACAAAACCCCACCTTGCGAGTGTCTAAATGCAGTTGTTTTGAATGTGTCTAAAGATGTGACTTAATTTGAGATCATCACAGGATGGTTTGGGTTGGAAGGGACCTTAAAGCTCATCCAGCTCCGACCGCCTGCCATGGGCAGGGACTCCTTCCATTAGAGCAGGGTGCTCCAAGGCCTTGCCCAACTTGTCATAGGACTGAGGGGGGGAACCTTCTGATTCTTCAAGTGAATGACAAGAACATTTACCTTTACTGTTACTTAGCTAAACAAGAACATGTGCTCTCAGCAAGACCAGGGGAGGGTTGGATTGTCTATAGCCCACAGATGTGTATAGAGGTAAATCAGGGAGAGAGCTGCCAGCCAAGCAGGGAGCTGGGTGCCCTGAGCATCACACCTTGTTCTCAGGTGATGTGTTGGCAGCAGTAATGTCTTTGCACGGTGTGCTTCCCCAGGTGCATGCGATACAACATGAGAGACCCACTTTGTCCATGAGCTCAGATCTCACAGAAATCACCTCTCCAGACTGCTTGTTGAGGCTGCAAGTTGGAGTCAGAGTAGCAAAGCCCAAAGTTTGTGATGCGTAGGAGCGGAGAATGGCAATGACATTTCTGATGCTCACTTTTGCCATCATGCAGTCTTTTATTCCCAGATCATTCCTATCACATTCATGCAAACCTGTGGGCTGAGTTGGGGCTGGGCTGGATGGGGTTGGCATTGTCTGAAAGCCTCAGTGTTGTGCCATGCTCAGAAAAATGAAAGTAGATTTGGAGTTGTCTCCAATGGCAGCATCAATCTGCATAATAACAATGGTCTTCTCGTTTTGCCTCCACAGAAATGGAATTGGTTTGGAATTTGCAGAAGCAAGGTAAGGATTATTGGAAGGAGTAAATAAGCTGAATGGCTGTGTTCTCCTGCCTCTTGGGCTGGGTGATGGGAATGGATGGTCTTGGTGTCTGGAGATGCCCGAGTTTAGTTCTTCAGTGCCTGCTCTTTGTAGTCTGGGTTTATCTGTGTTTTGGGCTGCTAAAAGAGCAGTAAGGTTTACCGTAATTTTGGGGTGTCCAGAGAGAAGCAGAGTGTCTCAAAGAGCAATAAACCCAGTGTCAAATTAAGATTAATGAGTCTTCCCTGTGTGTATATGGAGCAGCATTCTACTCCTGCTGTTGGCTCTCAGACCCAACAATAAGTTTTAGGATATCTTCAGCCATAGGTCCTGGAAATAGCTTGTGGGAAACTTAGGATTGTGCTCTCTTTCCAGATCCCAAAAGGATAATCACTTACGATGAAGCCATGGATCGCCCGGATCAATGAAGGTAGCAAGACGAGACTGCCTGTTCTTACCTTTCTACAGCATTTGTGCTGTTCGTGGGGGACAAAAGGCTTTTATGCTCCTTCTAAATCTTCAGTGCAGCAGAGGAACCGTAACTAGAATCACAGGATAATATATACAAATATATATATAGTTATTTAAAAATGGCAACTGAAAGTAATTAGACTTCGTAAGGAATCTGAAAATCTATTTCAACGAGACTACACACATGATTATTTAATCTCCGGTACTGAATAGATTTGCCCCCCTTTTCTTTTTTTTTTCCCCCTTTTTTTGTTGGTTTTTTTTGGTTAAAGAGTGAATGCAAGTGATTAACAAACACAGACTCAATTTACAAGCCCGGTTCTAAAGCTCCTGCTGTCGTCTGCAATGGGCCACAGCAACCCACTGGAGAGGCATTTCCACTTGACAAGGTTTCTGTTTCTTGTTCTGTGACTGTAGTGACACACTAATCACAGGGAAATCAGGCTGATTCACCATACTTCATGTCCCCTTCCACCTCCCCTAGTTGGTTGTGTTTTTCCTGTTTTGTTTCCCATTGAATGCTGGAGAAACACCTTGAAGTTTGCAGTTTCTTTGGTTATTTTATCCAGAGAATTATAATCCGCATGTTTTGCCAGGAGTAAAGCAGCAATCCGATGCTGGGAATATTGTCTTAAAGCATCGTTCTTCTAGGGGTAATACTGCAGTTCTAGGATGCATGGTGAAGTCACACAGTTGACCTGGCTCCGGTTACACGTTGGACTATTGCAACTGAAGAGTTCGTTTTAAAAGACAACGTGCAGAAATAAGCAATCTGTTTAGGCATTTACTAAGGAATAAAACAAAAACCCCACTGTTCCCACAGGTTAATGCCATCGTATTACTGGGAGCAAAACAAAATATACCTTCTGCTTTCAACTGTAGGTGCTTCATATTTGCTCTGTCTGTCTCCTAACACTAAATGTGCTGGATTTCTTTCCCATTTTCATTGGAAAACTGAAGAGGAATTGAGTTCTGCTAACTTCCACCTTTCTTGAATTATTTTTTTCTCTTTAAAAAAAAGAAAAAAAGAAAAAAAAAACGAAAAAAAAAAGAAAAAGGAAAAAAAAAAAAAGGAAAAGAATTTGTCTCCTTTTCAATTTGTCCATGGAACTCCAATGGCCACACCAGCCCATTGGAAAAGCTCTTTTATATTTTAATGCAGTCTGTGTATTTCCGGGCTCCGCTAATGGTGATCTCTTAATAAAAATCTATTTTATTACAAAAAAAAAAAGAAAAAAAAACCAAAAAAAAGGAGGACTTAGGAATGAAAATAATCATTAAAATTAAAATAATAAAAAAAGAGTAAGTCCATAAACCCCAAGGGAAGGGAAGCTTCCTTTAGCAGTGGTAGAGGAAGCAGACTGCAGCTCCAGCTGTGTAACCCGCTGTCCCATTGCAGCTTGTGTAGCGCATCAGTCAGCTTGGGGTTGGGTGGTTTCTCTGGGTTTTTGGTTCTTAAAGGTGGAAAGTTCCCAGGGCCCAGTGCAAGAGAGCTGTAAAGAACGTCAGAGTGGGGCTGTTGACCTGCCCAAGCTCCACGTGTATCCAGTGTGGAGTGTTTGTGCTCCAGTAGGGGCTCACATACATCTCTGAGTATCAAGATCAGCTGCAAATCAGTCTGGACCCTATGGGGCATTAAGGGGGCAGATCAGCCCAAAACTTCTGCCTACCCCTTGTGCTTAGATTTAGCCGCTTGGTTTTCTGGTAACTAGGAATGTGTATCATGGTTTTTAATTGTTTATTGGTTTAATGAGGTTGTTCTGAGCCGGACACTTAGGCTCACGGTGGACAATGGAACTTGTTCTGTACCTTCTGTAAGCTCGCTAGCTGTCTGCCACGCTTCATTTTACAAGTTTGGTTATGGATTGCCTACTCCGTTTCTATGTATAAAATACTATATAGTATAATACTGTAGTGTCATACTATATAGTGATCATGTATTGTACCAGTCCAGGTTCAGGAATGTGTGGTTGGCCAGTCGGACATGCTTCTGTTTCACCTACAACCTGTACCACCTCTGCAGGTGTGTGTCACGTTCAGATGTATGACATGTTTACAGATGTGCCCCACATCTCGTCCTCAACGTTCCTTTCTCTAGTTCTGTTGAGTCTCCCAACTGCTCGCCAAAAGGTGGAATGGCCTTCGGCTCCACTGTGGAAGAGCTGGGGCGTTCCTGAGCTTTAAAGTGTTGAACAAACTGGAGGGTGGGATTGGGGAATTAAGGTGGAAGGAATGGTTTGGGGTGGGTTTTGTTCTGTTTTCAACAGGGTGAAGGCTAATGGCAAAGTTTCCGGTTTGTTTTACCGGCTTTAAGGCTCTGCTCTGTATTTATTTGCCTTGTGTAGTCACTTGTCGCCTTAAGGGCTGGGTTCCATTAAAAACAAAAAGACAAAAAAGACAAATCCAAACCCTTCTTTGCTTCCCCATGGCTCTGCGCTGTCCTGGTCCCCCTCTGCCCCAGATCTACTCTCTTGGCTGTTGTGATGCAGAAGCTGAGCAGCAATAACCCATTGCTGAACCTGACCCCACGCCTTTACAAAGATCCCAGTCTTGCTGAGTGTTTGAGGATGCTCATGGTGGCTTAGTCCAGTTGATGTTCTAAACAGGCATTGAGCACAGTTCAAGCCGTGGGTTGGGTTGATCTCTCCCCTGATGCTCATCCCTGCTGCTTTGCCTTGCTGTGCGTGGCTCCATGCCACCGGGACCCATCCAGAAACACTCAGCAGCTTCTCTGCTGTATTCCTGACCATCCTCTCTTCAAATGTCTGTCTTCACGAGCTCCATGGCATGTGCTCAGTGCTAAGCAGTTAGGAATTCCTCTCTCTGAGCTCCTGTATCTCCGGCTCACTGGCAGAAGTGGTGTTTTGGGATGGAGTATTGCCTAGAGCCAGGCAGGACCATGAAGATACCTCCTTGTGCTTTGGTGTAACTTGCCCTGTGCTGTCTGCAGTCCTCCTGAAGTCCTCACACAATTCTTTACTGAGCACTTAGTTAAAAATCTCTTCAGATTTAATGTTTTCTGATTATTTTTGTGTAAACTTATAAAAAAAAAGAAAAAAGAAGAAATGGAGCTGTGACTAATTTAGCACATTGAAATAATGCTAGGGTGTTACTGATAAGTCTCATGTTCTGGTTTTTTGTTTGACTCAGAGTATTAGTACTGTAGCATAAACCAAATACAGCCCGGGAAGGGGTGCTCAGCCTCTCTCAGAGCTGCACCTATGGGTGTCTGTGGGCAGGAGCGCGCTGCGTGTGCGAGCATCTTGCTCGTGTAGGAGGGTGAGCGTGTATTTATTTGTGCCATTGTTTTCGTTACACTGAGTAAAGTTCTAAAGCCCCTTAACTACGTGTGGTGTTGGGAAGTGGCACTAAGGGTGAGATCGTGACCTATTTTTTTATTAGCTATGAAGATACTGATTCAGGTTAAGGCTTCTTTCCCATTTCTGTTCCTGTTGTTGGTTCGATGAGTCCCTTTCCTCCGGTTCTTGTGCCAGGCTGTCTGTTGGGTAGGGCTTCCTCCACGTGCAGGGCTGGCTTCTTCCTCCTCTGGCCTTCTGCAGCGGGTCCTGTTGGGGCTCGTGGAGCATGTACCAGATCCAGCATGGGGTCTGCTTTCCCTCTGGTGGGTCATGGAGTGTTTGGTCCACTCCAAGTGATGGATTAGAAGCTGCTTCATGCTCCTGTCTCTGGTGATGGTGATCTGGGGACCTTCAGCGTCTCTGCTCCCTTCTCCACCTCTCTGGTGGGTTGGCAATGCAGTGACTTTCAAGGCTTGGTTGGTGTTTGGTTTTGGTTTGTCCTTCGTTGTCCCTGACACCTGGTTTTGTTGTTGGAAATCTCCTTGGCAATGGAGTAGCTCCAGGGCATAGATTCTGTCATTAACCTGCTTCAAACCATCACCCTCCCTCAGCCATAAGTCATAGAACAGTTTGGGTTGGCAGGGACCTTCAGAGGTCATTCTGTCCACCCCCCTGCAATGAGCTGGGACAGATCCCTCTGTTTGCCTTTTGTAGCTGCTGTGAACTCGTTTGAAACATTGAGGAGAGCCCCAGTTCTCCTTAGGGTGTGAGCACACCACGGGTATGGGCGATGGGGCGAACCGGCTTAGCTGAATCAAGAGCAAAAAGGAGAGATGGAAGTTGTCCTCTCAGTTCTGTGTACTTGGTGCTTCTCACCTTCAAGAGAGGGCTGCTGTAGCACGATTGCATCCTTTCCAGGCAGTGGGTGCCCTCGGGACATGTGGGAGCTATGGCATTCACAGCTGTGTTTCACAGGTGGTTTTCCTGGGTGTTCAGTTTTGATCCAGCATCTTCAGTACGGTGCTGTGGTGTCCAAAGCTTTCAGGAGTCCCATCCCCAGAAGGCTTTTCTGTACGTACGTCCTTAGTGATTTCTTTTCCTTACAGAGACTGTTTACGAGGGAGATGGTCGAGGTCAGGAGGGGAGAGAACAAGGCTACACCTGATTTAAAGCTGCTGCATGTTTCACAGCAGTGCATAAAGCAGGAGGAGGGCTGGAGGAGCCAGACTCATTCTGGCTTTGGCCACCACGAGAGCATTTTGTCCATGAGAAGCAGGATCCTGGCCTGGTGTGAAGGAGCAGATCTCGGTCTAGGCTGCCTTCCGGAGGTCACAGAGCTTTAGTTGTTTGTACAGGATGCACCACAGGGTAAGGCTGCTTCGTGTATCCTGCTCCAGAGCCTTGGAAGCAGACGTGTGGGGAGGTAATGGAGAGCTCCATGATGGCCTTGCGTTGAGGACACGAGACCCTCTTGGCACACTGCTGTCCTTGGGCAGGAGCAAAAGTCACCCCCTTGCTTCCACCAGGGGCTACTGACTGTGTTCATCTTGACTGGTACTCAGAAAGCATCATCTGACATGTCCAGCGCTCTAAAGCCATGTTGTAAGATAGCAGCATCCCTTCCTACAGCCTTATTGATGAGTAGAGTATCTTCTAAAAGGAGAGAAACCAATAGTTCATTTCTGTCTGTGGTATGAAGCTTGTGTGCACACACAACGTCGAGCTTTCTTCCGAAGCCAACGCAAAACAACGTGTCTGCTTTCCGTACGGTCTTTCCTCAGGTGCTAAATAAGGGTTCCAAAAACGGATACTGCTTTAGGAGTTTCTGCTTTATTCTTAAAAGGCATTTTTTCGCTTCGGTGTTGTAAAGAGATTTTAACAAGAATGTCGTTTGGGTTCTTTTTCCTTTCATGTAAATATGATGGTGTCTTTAATTTTTATCTCCTTTGTGTGTTGATCGAACAGTCTCATTTTCATTTTCTCCTTTTGAGAAAGACCCTCTTAAGACCTTCCTTGAAGACATTTCATTAAGTGTTGCTGCATTTAAGGACTCTACAACTGTTCATTGTCTTGGATTAATGCTGCTGCTGCTATGAGTAACCCTGAAAATCAAGACTGTGTGATGCACTTTCGTTGTTTTCCTTTTACATGACCATATAGTTCCTCTGCGAGTAGTTAAACCCTGGTGTAACACAGCCACTAACTGCGGGTAGCGTAGGAGAGGGGTCTGCCTGACTTTGGTGCTGATCTATGGGAACTTCTATGCAAACGCAAGCGAAGGAGAACTCTTGAGAGAACACTGTGCATTTGCCTTCCGTCGCTGTCGCTTTTCCTCTCCTCCCTTCCTTCACGCTGCTGTTGGGAAGGACAGGGCAGATCCCTGAGGTTTTCCACTTCTCCTTCCTGCCCGGCTGGTGATGCGGGAAGGAGGCTCAAGTAACCTGTGAAGTGGAACAGACTCAGTCTGTGTCTTGTCTCTGGTTGTAGGACTTGTGTGTTCTAATTGAATCTCTATGGAAGGAAGTTGTTCATCTCTGCAGAACGAGCTTTTTAAGGCTTTACTAGCTCAATGTGAAGTTCACCAGCAGTATTAAAGACTGTGTGGCCTCTTTCCTGCCTGCACCCCCAGCGTTCCAGTCACGGGCTCCTTCTCTGGGTGCTGCAGGATGGTTGGTGCCTGAAATTGGGTTGTTTTCCAAGGAAAAAGGCCATCTAACCAGCCCAAACGTGGTGGCTGAGGTGTGAGGGAGGTCTTGCCCCACTGGGGTGCTCGCATAGGGCACGAGCAGGTTCAGAACCTCTTGTCTTAATGGGTCAGACCTGGATCACTGCAGGGGGAAAGGAATGCACTCGACTACTTATAGAAGATCCTTTAGGAAAAACAGTGTCTCTAAAGTGAGGAAAGAATGAGGAAGGTCTGAAGTCGTGTGGGAAAACACTTGGGGATTGCAGCTGCCTGGAAAAGAGTATATCAGTACGTGGGCTGGAACTCTGCCTCTTCACTTTGTTCAGCATCCATTCGTTCTTTTTGGTCAGCGTTTGCTGTTCTACGCACGTGGTTTTCGTGTCCATCTGACTAAATGTGCCTTGCACGTGTCCTTATTCCCTCTGAAGGGAGCTGCTGGGATGCGCCGGGCCCTGGGAGCATCCGAGGGTTCGTTACTGCCCCAATGACCCATCGGATGGATGCGTTGGGATAGAGCCCAGCTTCTGGTTTGGGGGTGACGTCCTGTGGGGTGGCACCTGTGACTTTGGAGGGGTGGAGAAGGAGAGACTGCTGTTCCGCAGTCAAAGCCAAGCATTGCAGTGCTTTGCCTGCGAAGCGAGGGCCGCTGATGCTCTGCACTGGAGTTAGGGCTCTGCAGCACCGGGGATCCCATTCCCCGTGGGTTTATTCCCTTCCAGGTTGTGGTTCTTGTTCTTGGGGGGGGTTCTCTTGCGTTTGTAAAGCAGAATTAGAACATGCCTTGCTTGAAGTTAACGAAATAGGAACGCTTCTGTCTGCAGTCAGTGAGTCCATCCGAAGCCGTGCACTTCCTTGTTCCTCCAGCTCCCAGCTCACCCCAACGTGTGTTCCTGTCCCGCTCTCCCCACGCTCCTCACTGTAAATGTGAAAGGCTTGCTTGCGTTATTTCCTAGAGCTGCATTTTGCACACCGGGGCTTCGCCGAGGCTCCGCCATGAGGTTCGTGTGAAGCAGATGAATAAAGCTATGCACATGTTTTGAAAGTTTAATTTGTGTCTCATTACCAGAAGTGACTTATCCGCCCTCTTTTGCGTTCCTGCGCTGTCATTGCCTGCATCCTCTTCACCGCCCTGCAGGGGCTGATGGAGGGTGATGGTTCTTTGCTGACAGCTCTAGCAGAAAACTGGCGCTTCTTGATTCGTTTCGGTGTCCTCTCCCCTCTCCTTGGCTTTCTCTGTAGAGCTATATAAATATATATATATATTATTTTTTTATGTTAAAGAGCCTGCTTTAGTGCTTGCATCCACGGGAGCTGTCGCTGTCGCTGCCCTGGGTGCGGGTGTGCTCCTCGTGTCGCATGTGCCCCTTTATTCCTCTGGTTGAGAGTGGTACCCGCCGGGTGCGCGGGTGGGATGGGGACATGGAGCACACGGCTTGGATGGAGCTGCTGGAGGCTCCTGGTGAGAGGTATCCCACTGTGAGGTGGGGCAGAGGCTTCCTCACTGTGGGCCCTGGAGCAGAGGGTGAGCGCGCGTTGGTCTCTGAGCTTCATTTGGGGTTGGGTTTCCCAAGCTGGGTGCGTTGGGTTGCAGGTGCCACCTTTGTTGCTTAGCCAGGATCCTGCTTATCCTCTGTGTGGGATTTAGTGCCGGGAGGACCCTGCCCGCATCCTCCTCCTGTCCCCTTCACCCGGGGTTTGTACTGATGTGACAGCTTGCTTTCCTACCGAACAGGGCTGCTTTTCTATCTCCCATCACACACGTGTACTTCCACACCTTCAGCCTCGCTCTGGAGGTCCTCAACTTGTTTACCGGGGGGACGGGTGCCCCTCTGTCCCCCTCCCCTGAGTACTTCAGTGTTAAGGGCGATGCAGGACCGTGTGCTCCTCCTGCCTCCCCATCCGAGCGCTCATTTCCTTCCCTTTCCATGTGTGCTCAGTGCAGCACAAAGGGGCTGTGCCGAGGTCCCTCTGACCCTCGGGGCAGTGCAGCCCCTTGGTTGTGTGCGACCACCACAGTCTGTAAAGGTCCTTTGTGTTTCCTTCTCCCTCCCGGGGTTATTCCCTATGAGGTTAATGCACTCTCGTGTGCCCAGCGGGAACAGTGAGTGGGATCTCTGCTGTAGGTGCATCTGGCGCAGCCCTTTGCGCTGGAATGGGCGATGTCACGGACTGTAAGGATAGGGAATGTCCATGAGCTGTAATGGCATGATGTTATCTTTACCAATGATGTCATACTTCACACTAAATGTTTAAAAACAAAAAAAAAAGATAAAAAAAAAAAGAAAACCTGGAATTTTGTTTATTCTGCACCAACAGGTCTTCAAAATTTATCCAAATTTTATTATTTTGTCAGGAAAAAAAAACACCAGAAAAAAAAAAACCAAAAAAAAAAAAAGCAGAAATTTGTGTAGATCGACTACGTTAAGAGAGACAATAAGTGATGTAAATTGTTGAATAAAAGTTTTAAAGTTTGTGGGTGTCGCTGTGAGGTTCTGTTCCGCGCTCGGGGAGCATCCGTGGTACCCCTTAGGGCCGGCAGCATGCGGCCCTGAGCAGTGCAGGTGGCTCTGGAGGCTCAGTGCTCAGGATCATGGCAATGGAAGGGGAGGGCAGGGAGGAAGGAAGCCCTCCCCACGGGTTTGGCTGCTGTCTGTGTGTGGGTTGGACTGAAAGGAGCCTGGTTCCTGCTGCAGGAATGGGGGCTGTGACTGTGCTCCCCACGCGCTACAGCCGCAAGAGGGATGTGGAGCTGCTGGGGTGAGTGCAGAGGAGGCCATGGAGGTACTGCGAGGGATGGAGCAGCTCTGCTCTGGAGCCAGGCTGAGAGCTGGGCTGGGGCAGCCTGGAGAAGAGAAGGCTCCATTACAGGAGACCTTAGAGCAGCTCCAGTGCCTGAAGGGGCTGCAGGAAACCTGGAGAGGGGCTTTGGACGAGGGATGCAGGGACAGGACAAAGGAATGGCTTTAACTGCCAGAGGGGAGACTGAGATGAGCTCTGAGGCAGAAGCTGTTCCCTGT
>JASSUY010028325.1:0-40362 GCA_032466535.1 Forpus xanthops | reverse complement strand
ATTATTGGTGGTAGCAGTAGTGGTTTGTGTTATACCTTAGTTACTAAACTGTTCTTATCTCAACCTGTGGGAGTTGTGTTCTTTCGATTCTCCTCCCCATTCCTCCAGGAGTGGGGAGAAGAAAGAGGGGGAAGTGAGTGAGAGAGAAATCTGAATGGCTGGGAGGCTTAAACCACAACAATCCTCTATCCCTTTAACATCACTGAGCAGTACAGTAGCAGAGGGTAGCACTTTCTAGCGTCCCAGCTGCTGGCCTGTGACTGATGCTGTTACAGAGCCAGCTTTCATTTTCTGCTGTCTTCCCTTATTATAGGTGATGAAGGCAGTGGGAGAGAAGCAACTTCCATGACATGGAGCAACCTCAACGTTAAAAGTAGGAGAAGCCTGGAAGGGATTTGTAGCAAAAGGTGACCTTGAGGAGCAGCAACTGTTGTGGAGACAAAAAAAGGTACTTTCTGTCATAGACTGCCTAAAATTGCTGTTCTGTTAAGCCTGGTTTCTTCCATCAGAGGAATTCATTGGAAGAGATGTGTATAGTTTAAGGCTTGTTCTCAAGGATCACAATGTGAGAATGGCTTTTGAGCTTCTCCACTTTGCCCAGGACCCTTTAACAAGCATCTCTTTGGAACCAGCCTCACTTACGGGCTGATGGCGGCAGAGCTCATGTCTCAGTTCAGTGACTTACAGTGTGCCTGGGAGAGTTTAAAATCAGGCTCTTTATGTGTGTTTCATACATGTTCTAATGACCCCAACCTAGTCTGAACAATCAGCACTTCATCACTCATTACACTGATTTTATTTCTACTGCAGCAATGCTTAATTCCCAACATTTAGTGGTGGATTCAGAGTGTGGTGCCTTAGAAAGAAAACAAAGCCAATTCCTGCTCCAGGAAACCAAACAATAGCTAAGAGACAGAAACGGCAGTTGGAGGAAGGGGAAGAGAACTTCATCACAAATGTGGCACATTCTGCTTTGCTTTCACCATTTAAACTCTCCCTCTTCATCCAGAGAGAAATGGGAGTGGAAACTTCTGTACACTGTACATTTGGCAGCTCTCCCTTTCTATACACACACACTTTCTCTGTAGATAAATTCCCTGGCATGAGCAAATGAACCACAGCTTTGATTCACTGTTTATTTATGTATTTTTGTTGCTCAGTTCTATTGACTCATGTCAGACAATTCCATGGATACTCTTTTGCCAGGTATTAAAGTTGTTAGCGGAGACTGAGGAGCTTGAAAATATCTGTTTATCTTGGCCCCCAGCCTGTATATCTTACAGTGCTGGGGAAGGAGAAATGTTGTTAGGGTTTACGTTGGCCACACAATGGGAAATGTTCAGATCCATCTAGACTCCCAGCAAGTGTTCCTGTCAGCTCTCACCCCCTGTAGGTCAGGGGACTGTATATCTGGGAATAACTGCCTATCCCTGAAATCAGGCTGGTGTTTGAAGGGGAATTCTTAAATGCTGACATCTAATATTTCTTCTAAAGAGACGGAAAGTTGATGAGTTAGGTCATAAGCAAGTTTTGTCATTAGCTATCTCATGGCAGACCAAAATGCAATTAACTGCCAGAACTATTCCTTTCATCTAAATGCATTTCCTAAATTAAAGCTATGCAGGGGTCCTTGCATTTTTCCCTTCAATGCTCTATATTACTGGTATTTCAGTCTACTCTGTTCATGTTCAGCAACAGAGAAATGTATATATGCTTGGACTGTATATTGGAAAATGAGACTGCAGCATCCCTTTTCTGTCTGTCCTTGAAATCTCATTTGCTACCTAGACACTGCCACACTGAGTCAGGCACCAGCCTGGCCTCTTCTGGCAGCCAGCACTTGATGCTCCAGAGCGAAGCATGCCTCTATGCTCTGAGCCAATTGTACCACCCATAAAAGAGATAAGAATTCTCCCTGAACCCTACTGATAAACACTCTCTAACTGAGGGCATTAGATGTGATTAATCACACAATTATGCAGCTCCAGAAGTTCATAGTGGTTGTGTAATTAACTAATTTCATTAAAAGCAGGCCATGGCTTGCTTCAGTGCTTCTCCACTGCCCCAAAAGGTGTTCCCTTACTGATTTGCCTCTGCCTGACTTGTGAGTGCTGCAGCTGAAGGAGGTGATAAAGGAGATGTTCAGTTTTGATAAATCTGCTCACAACCACGAGTTTCTCAGCTCAGTCCCACAGAGAATACCAGTAACTGTTGGTGTTCTCAGCACAGCACAATACTGAACATCAGGCATGTGAGTACTATGACATTCAGCTGCTCACTGACCCAAACTGGTCATATTTTGGACAACTACCTAGCTGAAAACTCATTTGTCCTTTCAAGAATATGTAGGTTTGGGGCAGGATAAAGGGAAAGATGAGAATCTGAACACTGCTACTGTGTTTGTGTCTGTGTGGGGACAATATAGTTAGGAGGTCTTGGATACAGGCTAGAACAAGTGTGGTTCAGTGTGGTACTGTGGGTAGTGAGGGCTGTTAACAGTTCCCATTTTTACTGTGCTATGTCAGATGAAGCTGAAAAGTCAAGGAATTAAACTAGGTGAAGAGAATTTTAGCCTGAATTTGAAGTAATCTTTCAGTCTTTTTTAAGTTTTCTGGAGAGGTGTCAGAGCTGGTTAGAAGATACCGCAGGATAATCCTGTGATAGCTGGAAGGCCCAAATGACCTAATGAGACTTCTTTGTCCTACTATATGAACCAGGAGTTTTGGTTAGAGGTAGAAAACCACTGAGAGCTGGGAAATCATTACTGGAGCTGTTGATTTTATGTGAGAGGGAGCCAGTTTCTATTAGCCTGAATCTTAGGTTCAGTGACTTGAAGACGAACGTGAAACAAGAGAGAGGACTGTAAGAAAATCACCCTTTCAGTGAGGGACTGGAGTGCCAAGCGTAGTGCTTATTCCTAGTGCTATGAAGCAACTCTTATGTTTTGCAGTAAGATGCCCTCAATAGGAAAAACAAGTAGACAGTTGTGTCCATACTTGCCCCATCCCTGGCAGCGTTCAAGGCCAGGTTGGATGTGGCTTGAAGCAACCTGCTGTAGTGGAAGGTGTCCCTTCGATGGGGATATCCCTCATCCCAATGAACTGGATGAGTTTTAATGTCCCTTGCAACACAAACCAGTCTGGGATTCTGTGATTCCACATAGAATTCCAGGCCTTGTTCAGAGGCTCTGTTTAGGGAAAAATGAAGAATTGGGCTGAGCATTGCCAAGTGGAGCAGTTTGTCTGCTCCTAATAACATGCAGGAGCTCCAGGGCTTTGCTGCAGCTTTCATAGGTGTTTAATGAGGCACAGAGTAAGATGATGAATATTTTTAAATTTATCTACAATGAAAGGAATAAAAGGGTTATTTTTCTTCTTGATAGTTATGACTGATTCACAGTTTGCTCTAATACGTTTTAGATGGGGTGCTGTGCTGTAGGAATTAAATCCTGGCTTCCTCCCAGGCAGTATCAGTGCATCAGTAGTCTACTGGCACAGAGAGCTCAGGGGGTTGGAGTCAAGAATTCACTGTTTTGAAACACTTCTGATGCAAAGTTCAGCTAACATAAAGTTTTAACAGACCAAAGCCAGTCACTCAGTAAGTGTGTGTCGCCTGGCATGGGGCAAAATGGGTCACCTGTCCCTTCACTGCGTCGGTGAGATGAAAAGCGCTGCCATCAAAACCAGGCTGGGTCTGGGGACCGCAGCCTTTCACACTCTCCTTGTCCTTGCCACTCTAAGCATATAGTATAATCTGAGAAGTGGCTTACATAACTCCTGAGTAGTTACTCATTCGAAGTTACTTCTGTTTCGGAGAGCTCAAGTAAGGTCATCGTGCAAGGTGCTGCATGACACAACAGTAAGTACATGTGCAAACTCAACACGTTCATCACAGAACAAAAACCTTCTGAAACTGAGTCCTGCTGGGGAGCAAACATGTTTCTGTTGGGCACCTTGCACTGGGCACAAATGCCTGGTGCTCCTGCTCAAAATCAGTTTATTCCAGTATTACTGACTTTGGCTTTGGTTTTGGCAGAGCCCTCAGTGATGGGGTCTGGATGCAGCATCCACAGCCCAGAGCGGATCAGCTGAGCCTGTCAGCTGGTGCCATGGGACTTGGCCAGAACTGGGGACGTTATTTCAGAGCAGCTTAGCATAATTGCTTTGGGGGGGAGAAGGGAGAAGGAGGGAGGTAGGACAGCTGAGCTGATACCAAACCTATTATAATCTTAAGCAGTAACTTGATTATAGCGTCTCTGGGAGCATTTTAAGGCAGTGCTTGGCAGTACTCTGTTAATATTTCTGAGATGTGACCTGACACCAGTCATCTCATCATTAAATCCCCTCTGAGTTGAATGTGCTTCCCTGAATGCTGACTACAGTGTCATTATCCCAGTCAATCTTTCTGTCTCTCACTGCAGCAATCGTTGTAACTTTCAGCAGCATAAAATGCTTAAAGCTCAGAAATGGTGAGTCCAGTGCAACAGTGGTGCCAGGCCCAGAGTATCAAATTCATCTTCTCTAAACTCTTGACACTGACACTCCATGGGGTGTAGTGTTGGCAAATTTTAAACTCCACAGAGAAATGAATGCAAGACAAATAAACAGCAAGGGTTTGGGCAGAAATCATAAATGCAGCCACCCTGCTTTAGAAAACATGCTAAGCTTTGAACAGTTTTGTTTTAGGAAAGAAAAGCTGTTTGAAAAGGATCCAGAGTAAATGTTTTTGGTAGAGATAAACAATTAACAAGGGTGACTTTATCTCCCCTATAAAGCTAGCATTCCCTTCTGACCTCTCCTGGACTATTCTATAGGCTTTTGAGGCTTGTTTGTGAAAGTTAGCAGTGCACAAGTGCCAAGGGGTGTCATGTTCCCAGATGGGACGGCATCAGGATGCTCTGCCAGTACATTTGAAAGTATTATTTGGGCCAGTGATAGTCTGTAAGATTAAAAAGGAAATAGCAGTTGATCAGATAGCTATCTCAGCTGGACCTGAACCTGAGGCTGGACACTGAAGGCTGTGGCCAAGAAAAAGCACACCTCTGTATGTTCAGTGGGACTTGAGATCCTGGGAATAAGGAGATAACAAACCCTGCTTGCTGCAGGCTTTGCTTTTCTAGCAGAGCTCTGTTAAGATGGTCCTTCATAGTGTGGCTGGCACAGAATGTATCAAGTCTCTTACAATGAATGGAATCCCTGTGGAAGTGTGGCCTGTAACTGGAAAGCCCCAGCTGTGTGGGTCAGGCAGGTGAGCCATTATACTTCATGTTCATCCCAGTGGGCTGAGAACAGGGCAGGAGGTTTTCCTGGAAGTCTTGAAAAATGAGCTGTTACGGAATTCCTGTGTTTCTACATCCAGCTGGATGTTGATTTTCATCAGAAAGTCTGGAATGGGGAGAGAGAACCTTCCTCTGCCAACACTTTATCCAAACAGGAGAGATGAAGTAGGGAGACAGCAGTCAAAGGTGACTGACAGAAATCCTTAGGAGGATAAATCCTGTTGGGATGCTGTGTGTGTGTCCGTGATAGGTTTGTGTCAGCATACCATCATGCAGATTGAGAGGTGAATGAGTCCAGGTGAAGTGTTGCTGTAATGCAGTTCTGACATTCGAGCTCCTTTTCTTAGAGCTGGTGCCATTTGGTCTCCATAGCAATGCACGGTGCTGGACAGAAATCCTCAGCATGTGCACAGGATAAAACCATGGAACCATGTCCGAATCTCTGCTAATCCCCAACAGGTACAATACGGGGACAGTGCTGCAGCAGAACTACTGCTGAGCAATGTTATTCCTGAGGTCACAGTTCTATCCCACGGAATCTGTAGCATTTGAATGCTCCCTGGTAGTGCTGCCAGGCTCTCTGTCCTTCCTTAGGTAACCTTTTCCCTTTCCCACTTTCTGTTTCTCTCCTGCCCTCAAATATTCATGAGTTTGTAGGTTTAAGGCCTGAAAAGATGCTGCAAACTTGAGTGTTGCTTTTCTCTCTGAATGAGGGTGTTATCCCCTCTGAAGTTCTCTTTGGTTCTGGCTATGTACTCTCATGTGAAGTCTCCCACACTCTGCAGAAATTACACTAGGTTTTTCTCATCTATCATTTCTTTTAATGTAAAAAAATGGTGACATGATGTAAAACAAATTCTGTTGGGAAAGATCACTGAGTTTAATACAGAGGAAACTAACAGAAATCCCATCAGTAGATTACAGAGAAAACTCCAGAACTCAGCATCAGAAACAAAGCAGCATTTTACTGAATAGGAAACTGTCTTCAAAAGAAGTAGCCCAAAGTACTCACGCTAGAGCCATGATCCCGTAGGGCCAGGAACGGATTTGCAGCCTCTTTGGGCTTTTTATCTCGTCTGATGTCAACACCATCCCACTGTCCGACTCCTGAAGGGCAAAAGGAAGAGAACATCAGCAGAGCCCCAAGGGACAGTGACAGCATGGAGGCTTTTACATTAGAAATGGTTCTGTGGGAGAAGAGTCAGACTGAACACATTAAATTCAGTAGAGAAAGGAAGTGATGCTGCTGCTTTTGGGCAGGTTGGTAGAGTTTGACCTTACACAACCGTCTGCAGCTGCAGATCAGACAGCAAGGGCAGGAGAATCCAACTTCTTCACTGTGGGCTGTAGAGGTTGGGGATCTCTGTCTCTCTGGTTATGGCCAGCAAGGTGGCCATCTGTAGATGTTTTGCTTTGTGTTGGGTACTGACACTGCTTACTGATGTAAGAGCTACCAGCTGTTCTGTGTGATCACAAGATTTCAACTAGCAACCCAGAGGGCAAATGTTCACATCAAAACTCTCAATTCTGTGCTGTTCAGTAAAGAGTTTAGCACATAGAGATGTCTCACTGGTATATGACATTAAGCCCATTCTTCAGATTATTCTCTATTCAGCATCTATACGATCAGTTCTTATCCAGCTTTTCCTGATAACGCTGTTTAGCCTGAGAACATCTGCCCTGGTTTTGTGATTATCAAATTTTTGATCTGTATTTTGAAAGAGCACCTTTGAAATGAACATATCACAAAATAATTTGACATTTTTGAACTTGAAATTGATATCAAGCATGACATGTGGATACCATCAAGGTAGGAAAGTTGATACATGAATAGACAGGAATTATAAAGGGTATATCCAGTAATGCTGGCTCCTCTCAGAAAAAGTACTATAAATATGCTATTAGAAACATTGACATGTTAAAGAAGTGGCAGTTCAGCATCATTTAGGTAAATTCAAGTGTTTTGCAAAGATCTGTGCCCTAGAAAGCTCATTGGACTTTGCTTACAGCTTTTTTTATGAGATGTCCAGCAAAACTGTCTTGATTTGGTTTAAAACTGAGGCTGCGATTCAGCTACACTTAAAGCTGAGTCTCCAGGTTGCAATTAAGATCAAGCTGTCATTGTGCTGAGTGCCCCACAGTTCCCAGAGATGCACAGCCCTTGTTCAAAGTGATTTAAAAACATTAAAAGTTCTGGGGGATTCCTTTGCATTTGAAACATTTTGTGGACAAGGGGTGATGGGTTCAGACTTAGACAGGCAAAGTTCAGGTTAGCTATAAGGAAGAAATTCTTTACTGTGAGAGTGGTGAAGTGCCAGCACAGGAGTGGTAAATGCCCCATCCCTGGCAGTGTTCAAGGCCAGGCTGGACAGAGCCTTGGGCACCGTGCTCTAGTGTAAGGTGTCCCTGCCTGTGGCAGGGGGTTGGAACTGGATGAGCTTAATGCCCTTTCTAACCCTGACTATTCTATGATTCTCTGTGATGCTGGAAAGTCACATGTCTGCCTGTCAGTCAAATCCAAGAAAGCAAAAGACTTCAATATTTAGTCTTATGTTACCAGTCAAACAGATTGAAATTATAATCAGTATTTATATAACAGAAAAAAAAAAATAGTCCCAGAAAACAATAAATAAAAAGCTAAAGCCTTTTTATAAATGCTTTGGTAATATATCGGTTGCTACTCAGATCAGTCTAGAAACTGGTTTTCAAAGCATAAAGTCAAGTCCTAAATGGATTAGGTCTGTCAAAACTCCAGCTGCTTTGCATTTTGCTTACAGAAGAGTTGCTACAAGAATATCAGCAGAGACTCCATTTAAGCAGCACAATTGCAGGGAGGTGGTGGAGCACTTTTAAGAGTTCCTGGGCAACTAATTGGAATAAAGATCTCATCAGCATTAATGTCTTGATATTTAGGATAATTTTAGTAAGCCAAGTGCACTTACTTTGTCCAAAAGCAGATCACACCACCATTTTGCTTTAGAAGATCCTCATTGAAATACCACATTTATTTCTGATCTCTTAATATATTAGGACTTACTTTAAAATGGGATGAATAGGAAGCATTTAGGAGAATAGTGCTTATGCTGGCAGCAGTTATCTCTTACTGATGCCAGATCTATCTAGTAAATGTCTTCGTGGGATTCAGAGGGACAGATTTTTATCCTACAAGTGGGAAGTTGGAGGAACCAGAGCAAATTCTAAGCCTTCTAATCCCTGAGATGCACTGATAGGAATTACATCTGGCAAAATACTAGGGAAAAATGATGTATAGTAACAGGAGAACAAGTGAGAAATACACTGTATTTGTCAAGGATATGAAACATGGAGGTTTGGTCCTTCCTAAGAGAACTGGCCCGAGGAATGGCTTAGCTGGAGCAGAGGGGACAGACCAGCCTGTTTCTGTAAACTGCAAACATCCATCTTTCCTTTTGCTGCTCCTAACCATCTGATGCTGGCCCTTTTCCTCTTTATGCCTCCTCCTTAAACTTTGATCTGCCACCTCCCACCCTTGGAACCTGTAATTTCGAAGGAAGCCAAAAGCAGAACCATCATTCTGTAACAAAACAAGCTTTTGTTTTCCACTGGAATGAAAATTAAATGTTTCACCATGCTCTCACCTTGCAGTGCCTTTGAACTAGCAATAAATGCATTCACTTAGGGTGAGGAAGGGCCCTTTATGTGAATTAAGTAGAGCAGGAATTCAAGTCTTGGTTTTGGCTATCCAGAACTGAACACTTTCACCAGCATCCAAGTGATTGGCTGTCTCAGGCAGCCAGAATGTGTTCTGGACACATTTCCTTCCAAAGGCTCCATTTCAATGAGCTGTCATTTTCTTATGGTGGAAAAAACAATTGAAATATGTAATATAAAGCCCCTTAGCCTGATCAAAGCCAGGTCATCATGAATGAACTTCTCTTTATTTATTAAGCTAAATGTAGGTCTCTTTTTGTTGTCACACAGACCTATGTGTGAGATGCTCAGGCTAAATCTTCTGCTTGATGTGAGGCCTTTTCTTAGCAAACAGATTTCAAAAGCTCTAATAAGTGCTTGTGGTGCTGGTGAGAAGTGATCTGTGAACCCAGTTCAGAAGGATGCAGTCACCTCACTCACCTCATGCATCACTTTCTCCTTTTCCACTGGCACCTCATCAAACGTCTTCACACTCAGTGGTCGCTTCTTGCTGTTGTAACTGAAAGCAAGAGAGCGGAGGGATCAGCATGAAACCTGAGCAGATGCTGCACCAGTGAGTAGTTCAGTTAACACTCCAGCACAACCCAGCTTCCTTTTTTCATCTCTTATAACTAAGGAACAATGTCCTCATGTATTTGGCTGCCCAGCTCCTTTACAACAGCCATAATGAGAGAGGACCACAAACAGGGCCCACCTCTGTGAAATCTTCCTTCTCTCCCACCCCTAATACACTTTCCTTACCCAGTTTCCACTGCACTCCAGCGATTAACACAGTTGATCAAGTTTTCTTCCACAGGGCAAGTTTTGGGGTTAGATTCTCCGTCAGGACACAAGGTGATGTTCAGTGGAATGTAGTCTTTACCATCCTATATAGTTAATAACATAAGAGAACATGAAGACGATAAAGGTCATTTTGTACTGCATCTCAGATATATAAGGTTACTGTATTCTGTAGAGCTTTACACTGAAGTCCATTCCAACCCAAACCATTCTGTGATTCTATGATATTGTCATTGCAGTCCCCTTTTTTTTGGGAATTCCAAGGGACCAGTCTCAGAGACACATAAATCCAACGTGTTTGGGAGAAGGGAGGAGCAGGAAGCTGCAAAATCCCTGTGGCTGATACGACTCTAGCAGATTTTGGAATAGACCCTTGTATAGACCTTTTGCTTATGTTTAACTTAAGGAGTTGCAGTATAGGAAGAGCCAGTCCTTCAGATGGCAGCCTTAGAGGGTTTAGTTTCTTGTCCTTAAAAGGAATTGATGCTGCACATCTTGGTAAGCTCTGCATTGTCATTGCACCCCTGCAGTAACCTTCAGAAACTACTCTCCCTTCAAGTCCTAAAAACTGTTTGTCCAAATTTGCCTTTACTTGATTTTTTTTTCTTTATTTTAAGAGGCAGTGAAGGGCCCTATTCCCTTATCAGGATTTTTATGTCTCCTTCATTTCCTTTGGTTATAGGAGAAAACTCACAAGCTCCTCATATTGCAGACTGGGTCCTCTTCAACTTAGCTTCACTGAATGTGTTTGCAAACTGGCAGGAGCTGGAGGAGAGTGTTTGATTTCTTCTTAAATTAAATTGCTACATAATGGCTCTGGGTGGTTTTACTGAAGAAGAAAACAACTGATTTAACTCTTACTAATTTAATAATTCTGTAATTGACTTTCTGAGCTTTAAACTGCATCATTTGAAGGCAGAGAAGAGCACAGGTAAACATAGGCTCAGAAAATTAGACAGTAAGTTCAGACCAACTACTGGCAGTTGTATTGGGTTTGTGTGGCCAGGTTTAGATAGCAGGGAGGCTGCAGGGGTGTTTCTTGTGAGAAGCTGCCAGGAGCTTCCCCCATGTCTGATGGAGCCATTCCCCATTCCCCATCCCCTGCAGTGCTCAGGGGTGAAGTTGAGCATGGGAAGCGGGAAGGGGTAAGGGGAAGGTATTTTACATAAGGTTTTCTTTCTCATTATCTTGCTTTGCTTTGATTAGTAATAAATGAAGCTGATTTCCCCAAGTTGAATCTGTTTTGCCCATGATAGTAATTGCCAGGTGATCTCTCTGTCCTTATCTCAACCCAGGAGCCTTTTGTTCTATTTCCTCCCCCCCTGTCCAGCTGAGTGCAGCAGCGATAGAGCAGCTTGGTGGGTGCCTGGCATCCAGCCTGCGTCAGCCCACCACAACAGTTCACTGTGCTGGAATGCAATTAAAACTGTTTGGGAGATAAAGCCCTGTTGTTCCTCTAAGGGGCAACTGAGCCTTTTTTTTAATTACTGTAAGTTTCTGCTTATTATGGATGGGTAAACATCTAGTTTTGAACTCTAATCCCCTTTGAATAGTTAACATGTTCTTGACTCATCCCAGTAGCCATTTTCCTGTTATGAGGGCAAATCTAATACTGCTGCTCAACATAGTCCTTACCTGTGCACAGGAATTCACATACCTTCCCTTTCCCCTCCCTCCCCATAGGTAGGCATTTGTTGAGGAACACTTTGTAACACTGTACCTGCTGGACATTGGCTTGCAGAAGGTCTCCTAAGCGCTCCACAAGCTCAGTGAAAGTAGGTCTCTCAGTGGGAACTCCATGCCAACAATCCAGCATTGTCTGGTAGCTAGATAAAAACCACAGTATTAAGGCAAAAGACAGGAGCTTTGCTTCCAAACTGTTTCATTCTTGCTTATTTTGTTCATTGTATTGGATTAAGACAGGTTCAAATCTCCATGTTGGAATTCTGTTCTAGTTCCCATCTATAGTCCTGTCTCAGCTGAGCCTGTAGGCTTTTTATGTCACATAACTTAGAATTTGACTTCCAGGCCCCATTGATATTGCTGAAATAAGTCATAGTTATGGGTGCCTAGTTTCTGTCATACAATTGGAAATCAAGGTCGACACAGCAGTCTCCTGAACTGAGATTCATGAACTGCAGCTGACGTGGGGAGATATTTTAATCTGGTCAGCAAAGGTCAAGCTGACTCGATCTGTCTTTAGCATTCATCTGTGGTGTCAGGACACCCAAGACATGCGTAACTACAGCGTTTACTGAAAACAAAATACAAAATACATAGCTGTCATCTCCTGAGGTCTCCTTCCCCTCCACACCTCAGTACTGTCTCTTGTGTAACACTGAAGTGACACGTGTCAGCTGTCAGTACAAAACCAGGAGCTCTTACACTTCGGGAGTGGAGTACTCTGGAGATCTCATCCGAGTGCCTTCTTTGAGCCGTCGACAGAAATCCTCATCTATCTGCACTCCAGGGTATGGTGAGGCACCTGGGGAGAGAAATGAGGAGGAGGCTCCAGAATGGCACGATCCCTGTTTCCCAGTCCAGTGGCATCAACACATATCAGTGATTTCCACTGCTTATTTTTGGGCCACTCAGTTGTTAGTGTGAAACCTGGGAGGATGGTTCATAGCAACTGTAATTGCTTTTTTGAGATGTAGACTGCTGTAAAGGGATTGAGGGTATTCTATAAACTAGCACACAAGTTGGCCTAGCAGTCGTCAAGTGAAGGAGTGAGACTTGTTTCCCTTCCCGGTGGGAATGGTTGTCTTCAGAGGAATGACTTGTGTAAATGCGTGTGCACATTGAAGGTTGTGATCTTTTTTGTACAACATCTGTGCAATTTGGCATCCTAGAGGCTGGATGGTGAATTTGGAAAGAATTTAATGAAATCTTAACACTGGGGATTGAATGAAATCTGGATCTGTATCCAGCCATCAAGGAATCCACGTATGGGGTACCATCTATAACATTCCTGCATTTTTTCCCTCCTGTTTGGAAACACCATCCTATGCTGTGCACTTGGGGGCACAAGAACAGCAGAAATCTGTTGGAGTAAAGCAGTGAAGAGGGTGCCAAAGTGTGGCTGGTGCCAGAGTTATTCTACTCAGTGAATGTGACCACTCAATCTGCAAAACTGTGCACTGGGGAGCAAAGATCCAGGCAACCTCCTAAGAGGGCATCTCCCTACAGCAGATCAGAGACACTTAGCCACAGAACATCAGAATTCCCGTGAAGTGCAAGTATCAGGTGACAGTATTAAGAGTGTTTCCTGGAGTTAAGAAGGTTGGAAATGATCAGTAGCATCATTTCTGCTTTGTATCTTGATTTTCCTTCCTAGTTTTGCCTTTGGCCTGTCATCATGATCATAATACCCTGATAATTAAAAGTTCAGCTCACATGGCATCAACTCTTAGCCAAAGATCTCAAAACAGGCTTCTGTTAACTCACAGGATCTCTCTGAATAAGTAGGTGGATAAAACCTATAGTGTCCCTTTCCCAGAGTTACACTGTGACAAAAGGGACTATGTGATAAAGCCTAATTACTTGGATTTCGGATGCTGAGGCTCCAACATGTGGTGAGGTCTACACATGGCATTTTCCTTAGGGGAAATCTCTTCCAAAATACTCCAAGCTGTGGCACACATTGGATATGGTAGCACTCTTTTGATCTTGGTTTTATTTTAGGAGGATAATAAGATGCTGATGTTCTGCTACCAGGCAGTGCTTGTTTACAGAATTATCTCTGATTGCTTTGTGAACAGTGCACATTCAAATTGCAGGAGACACTGACACACTGTAATGCACCATGTAAGTGATTTCAAGATGTATTAAACATTACTGCCATTACCTGACCTGAGCTGTGCTCAGCCCATTTCAATAACATAAAGCTCAATGCAAATTAATAGTCTCTCAAGACCTGATTTCCCTGTGTATCGTCATAATGGATACATTCTGCCAGCCCTTCTGGAAGCAGCCATCCTGCTTCATTCATCTTCTGACCCTAAAAGGACTCATGGCCAAACTAAAGTGCATTTTGCTATTCAGTCCTTGTTCCTTTTTCAGAGGGTGCTAAGTGTGTGGGACTCAGTAAAAAGCAGCACTTGCAGATGGGAGCCCAAAACATACCCTGCAGCAATACCCTCCAAACATGCCCTCCATCCCTTTGCTCCCAATGACCTGTAAAACTTTTATATAAGAGAATTCAATCAGTGACACAAATCCTTAATTAAATATTTATCAGGAGAGCTGCAGATGTGAGTAGTGCCAAGCCACAGGCATGCCTGGGTGAGCTGTATGAAAACCCTCTTAGGCAAGAGGACTGCTTTGAATCTGTGCCATGGGTTGAGGAAAGTAGTTTGGGATCTATGTCACAGTGAGGGCAAGGGCTGGCTCTGTGGAGGTATGTAGTAGATTCCTCTGTATTCAAAAAAGGACAGTCAGTTGCTCCAAGTAAGCACATCCATTAAGCAAAGAGACTATCTAAAATTAAACCAGGTAAATTTTGTTTTAAAAGTTAAAAATAGAGATTAATTTAAGTGACTGCATTTTAATTTTTAGTCTTCAGTATTAAAGGCCAAATGACCCTCAGTTCACATCTTTTAAGCCCTATCAGGACCTTTGGGAATAATAAACCAGTTTGCCCTCTGCAGTGGTCCTTGCTGTCATCAGTATTCAGTTCATTCGGTTCCTTAGAGATGCTCAGTGGAGAGGCTGTCCCTTCTGAGTGTGTCTCCACATGCTAATACTAATATATCTGCTGGAATAATCTATTGGAACTGGGGCATTGCCCATGCTTCTGGAGCCTCATCCTTCTGTGGTGTTCCAAGACATTCAGCAAGTGATGCTGTTACAGAACCATGGAGGTGGTGCAGCCAAAGAACAGGACTCTAAATAAACACGGCTGAATGCTGGAGAAGGCAATAACTGCCGCTTGTATCAACCATTTGAGTGTGAACTCTCTTCTTTTGCATGCTGATACAAATTAGAGAATGGCCCAAATCAGAGACTTGGACTGAAATCAGTTGGGATCTTTGCAGCCAGCCCCAAATAAAGTTTAGGCTAGAAACAGCTCCAGACTTTGCATCCAGATCTGGACTTGGCATCTAGAGCTCAGTTTCAACTGATCCATGAATCAGAGATAGCAGAATATTGGAGAGTGTACTTTAAAATTCATCAGCTGAAGTTGACAATGGTGCTTGTTTTCTTTTGTCTTCGAGTGCTGATTAGAAAGCCAGAGTTGACATTCCTAAATTCCCTCAGGAAAATAACTCTTGCCACTCTGCAAAGTGAATATGAGAGCAGCAAAGTCCGACTGTCTGCAAGACTGCGTGTCTCAGGTTCAGGGCTTTATCTGCTGGACAGTAACCAGATCTCAGTGAGGCTGGGATTTACAGCAGCACTGTGAGGTGAAATGTCTAGTGCATACAGAACACCATTAGTACTCCTTCTGGCTTGTAAATGATATGGCGAGAAGAGCACCTTCTATCCCCTCTCTGCCAGAATGACTTACGCAGAGTCTAGCACTGGTTCTTCTATCAAGCTGTTGGCTGCTGCTGCAAATACATTGTTCTTACTTAGACAATCTTACTTAGATTTCTTGGTGAAGATAATCAAGCTGGGATGGAATGTCACGTGGGCAAACTCCCTTGTGTTCCAGGGGCTGCCACTGTGTCACCAGTGGTGTAATTCTCTGCAACCATGGAGCTGTATGGATTCCTGAAGCAGTTTGGACTGCTTCAAAACACAGTTTGACAGGGAAACTTCTTCACTGCTGTCGCAGAAGTATTTCACTCTCAAGCAGCAGATTGTTGGTTAGCTCTATGCTCTGATGCTTTCAGTTATTACAGATGTTGAGTCCAGGGTCTGGATTATTCCCCCTCCCCAGTATTTCCTAGTGTTTCCAGGAGGGGTTCTCACTGACCTCAGTCCTCTGTCTGTATTTTGCACCTGATCTGTGCTGTGCACTTGTACCAAGTGAAGTAGAAACACAGCACCACGTTATCACCTTTTGTTAAAAGCTTCTCTTAGCAATAGAGCCATAAGTTAAGGGGGAAGATAGGTTTTAAACCACTCTTACCTAGAGAAAATATTTCCCAGAGCAGCACTCCAAAAGACCACACGTCACTCTGTGTTGTGTAGATTTTGTCAAAAATAGCTTCTGGAGCCATCCATTTGAGTGGAAGCCTGGCCTGGGAACGCAAAGGACACAACGTGTTGCCAGACCTGTTGTGACTGATCTGCCCAAGTCTGTGAGGAATAAACCCCCAAGGTGAACATTTCAGGTTTCTTCCACTTACATCTCCTTTCCGCACATAGTCGGGGTCTTTATAAATATCCCTGGCTAGCCCAAAGTCACAGATCTTCACTACGTTGTTCTCTGAAAGAAGGATGTTCCTTGCTGCCAAATCCCGATGGATGCACTGCAAAGGAATGAAGACAAGTGAGATCAGAAGCCCTGCCTGGACAAGGAGCCCCTGCTAGAGCAGGAAGCATGAGACCTGCTTGGGAAATGGAAAGGTAAATGAACTTCTGGTGTGAACAGGCTAGAGAAGGAAACTGTCAGTGGGAATGTGCTGAAATATACTGTAATGTGCAGAAGAGACAGTGCCTGAGGGGACAAACCAAGTGTCACAGATCATTTTCTATGTGAAATTACCTTCACAGTATGGTGAGCTAAAGGGAAGGCCATTCCCCAGCTAATTGGGGGAAATTTGGGAGAGGTCAAACAGCAGCTTCAGGTCCATTTGCAAATGCGGTGCCATGAATGTACGTGTGGCTCTGCCTCTGCTGTCCTAGGAGCTGAGCAGTAGGTGCAAGTGCTCAGTGTTGTCGCATACTTTAGCCTGTGTATTGCATTCAATCTACTTGAAAAGCACGCACCCCACTGGCTACAAACATACTTGTTTTTGTATCCAAAAGGCCTCGACACTGCTGACAAAGCTAGATAAATAGCTGGCTACTCCCTCTTCATTTTTCAGTAGTTCCTTTGTTGGCCCTACCAGAAGGATCTTTATGAGATGCCTTTTCTGCATTTATTTATGAGACAGTTCCATGAATTGTCTTAGGATCTGTACACACTCCTTCTATCTAAACTCTCATGTTACGGATGCCAGTCCTTGCAGCCAAGAACATGATGGATATTCCTTCACAACTCCTTCAGTGCTACTTATTGCTTAACCACCAGAGGAATGTGATCTCCAACACTTTAATATAAGAGCAAATGACGTAAGAGTGTATTTGGATTTCCTCTTATCAGATACTCATGGTTCTGTGAAAAAAGGTCAGCCCTGACGTTCTAGTGAGCTCACTTTTCGGGAGGCGAGAAACTCCATGCCTTTGGCCACTTGGAAGCTGTAGCAGATCAGATCCTCCAAAGTCAGGGGCCGCTTGTACAGATCCTCAGCGTCTAGAAGAGATCACAGACAGAGCAAAGCACTGGAGCAACAGCTCCACCCTTCTTAGACATGGGTGCCACTTGCATGCTGGCGAGCCCTGCCCTGCAGCTGAGTGTTGTTGCATGAGTTCTCCACTACAGCTCAGGTTTAGAAACCACTGTCCTAGAGGCAGAAGGTCAGATGGTTAAAAAAGTTCCATCCAACATTAATCATGTCATTTAGCTACAGGAAAAACAATGTCTGTGGATAAAAGTGAGGGAAACTATTTATAGTGAGCAAGTGACGGGACTGGGGACAGGCTGGCCCCACAGATCTGGTAAAATACTGCTGTTACTCCTCTTACACAGCAGGAGCAGCTTTTATATGCACACATCATCGCAAATCTTCTGTGAGAAAGCTGGAGCAGGGCACAGGCAAGAGAAAGGACTTGTGATTTCAGGGACAAGGCAAGCTGTGCACAGGCTTGTAAAGTGTGGGACTGTGGGTGGTACGAGCCAAGTAACAGAAACCTTTACAATAAAAGACCTGGCGTGATGGAGGTTTCTTTTACCTTCTTCATCATCTTCTGAATCGCTGTAACTCTTATCTTCAATAAACCCAGAGCTGGCAGAGCTTCCCGTGCTGGCTACACTCTCCAGGCGCCTCTTGATCAGTTCAGTCAAATCACTGTTGGACTCATCCAGACTTTTCTCTGCTTGATCAGAGTTTTCCTGCGACTGGAAATGGTATAGACCTGATTTTTAGCTTTGGATGAAGCAGTGCCTGGGGATTCAATGGCACAGGGAGACAGTGTCCTCTGAAGATGAGCTCAAAACAGGTTTGAATGTGATGTTTCCTGAATAGCACAGCTAATGAAGCCTGGTTTACCATTTATCAATACAGAGCCCCCCATGTTACTGCTAGCAATATTCCACCATAAAATTAGCAGGAAGCTGGCTGGGGGGCAGTGATAGATCAGTAGAGAGATACTGTAATTCTGGGGGAGGGTTCACCTTTTCCTAGTTCAGTTAATACCAGTTTTTCACTGTGACATTCTTGCTCCCTTTGTGCTGGGTAGTATCTCACAACTACTTCCTGCTCTCTCACAAATGCACTGGAGTACTTGGGTATTTGCAGCTAATTCCTTAGGAGGTGTTAGGAAAGAAGAGTCTGGGAAGGAGATCCTGTAGGGAAAAGGCTTGTTTTCTTGCTCATGCAAATTGAAATGGGGTGAGGCAATCAAGTGCCTATCTAAATGCCCAACTGTCTCAGTGCCAATGTGGAAAAGAATCCAAGTTGTGGTCAGTGGCTGTCAATCCTCTGCCTTGTGACCATGAGAAACCATGCCTGGTTTTTACCTTGTATGCGATGAAATCTCCTCGTTTCCCTCTGAGATAGTTGGACAGATTTCCATATTTGCAGTATTCTACTATGACCATCAAAGGACCTAAAAAGACAATGGAAGTCAAATGAGTTTTGAAGCACTCCAAAGCACTTTTTACTGTCTTAGCCTCACAAGTTCTCTTCAAAATAAGTAAATGCTGTCACTCCTGTTATACAGAGGAGTAAATTTGGAAACAGAAGTGACACTGCAGAAGCACATGGTCAGTAGTGGGTACACAGAGGAGGGAATACAGAACTCAGTTTTCCCCATTAGGTGGTAACAGTGGAAAAGCCTGAGAAGTCCTGTCGTCTTCTCTTATTTCTGTGCAAACTGCTGTAGATTTCAGAGCAATTGCTGCTTCTATTCAACTGTGCATATGTTTAAGATGCTTTTATATTTTGATGTGTTGTATTAGGCAAAGGAGAAGCTGCATTCTGTACCTTTAGCTTAATCACTGTGCTTTATAATGATCATATGTAAGATAAAGTGAAATAATGGGACTAGAATGCATATAAACATGTATTACTGTCTATCCTAAGCAACCAGACTTCCATGTCCCGAAAACTTTCTCTGTCTGGAAGGTCTGTACTTCAGACTGAGGAGTGTGAACTTGAAAAGAGAAAAGTGCTGAGAGCTGCACTTGGCTCTTGGGAAGGAGGCAGCTGAGCAGTGCTTCTGCCTGGCTCTGTTAGAAGCACTTGTGCTGCAGCCTGCCCCTTGTCTGGTCTGAAGAGTACATACTGAATAAAAAGGCTGAGAGCAGGGCTCTGAGGAGGAGCAGGGGGATTGAGGAGGGAAGAGTGAACTTAGAGGTTCTGGTTGCTGCAGCCTTTCTGAGGCTGGATGATGAGTATTGCTTCGAAGCAGATTGTCCCAGTGAAAGGGAGATGGTGAACTGTAGCAATCATAACCAACTGTTTCCTGATAATACATTGGGTGCTTAACTTTGGTCAAGAACTACTGACCTCTTAATAATGCTGCCACATTTTAGGCACCTCTTTGTATTAAGCTACCTCATTGACTTGACATGAGAGAAGAATCACCAGCATTCATAATGCTACTTCCCCTCTACTCACAGTCCCAAGCAAAGGCTACTTGCTTGTGCATTCAGATGTTCAAAGCCTCCTCCTAAAGCTGACCATGTTCCCATGGGTTCTGCAATGCTACAGCAACTCCTGTGAGTTCTCCCTCCACAGCTCCCAGGTGACAGCAGCATCTGTGGTTGCTGGTTGCTGACCGCTCCTGAGGAGCCGGGAGGATCCTGCTGGAGGGACAGTCTCTTTCCTGGCATCCTACCACATCTGCCTCACTGAGGTTTTCTTTTTTCCACTGTGACTGGTGAAGTTTGGGAAGTTCTTTGGGAAAATGATAGCTTTGGAGTCTCAGATGACAGCAGATGTGTGCACCAGCTCTCTCACTCTCTCCCTTTCATTTCTTTTACTCTGTTGGTTTTTTTGGTTTGGTTTGTTTTCCTCAGCTGTCCTAAATTTGTCCTTTGAGAATTGTTAGAAGGTCCATTGTAAGCAGTAGTGTCTCTGAGAGCTGTTACCCTGAAGTTAAAGCACAGTATAATAAGAGACAAGGATGCTTTGTATGGCAGTATGGGAAGGGATGTTTTAGTGACAAAGGTCCAAGTTTTATGGAATCCTTTGTTTAAGTCTGCACTTTGCCGCAGATTCTTTGTATGATGTAGAGCCTATGGTACCAGCTCAGCCTCTTGGCAGCCTGTGCTGTTGCTGCAGTCAGCTTTGGTCTGCTCCAGGTTTCCTGTCTACTGCACAAGAAATGCCTCCACCTGCCCAGCAACAGTGAAGTGCCTGGGGAAGGAGGAGGCCTCAAGTAAATGTGCGCTCAGTGTGGTGCATCCTCCTGATGAGGCTGGAGAGAAGAGGAAGAAGAACCTTCAAAATGATCCTTAGTGCCTGATGTAGAGTAATCAGGGACCAAACTGCCATTAAGGATCCTGCCTCCCTTCAGCCCATAATCCATTTTGTAAACAAGTTTACAAAGGACAGAGAAAAGGAAAACAGAGAAGTGATGCCACTGACTGGGAGAAGGTGTTCCAAACCATTGATGAGATGGGGCCATATTCTGCAGTAGCAGAAGCTCTCCTGTGAGCAGAGGGGTAGAAATGTTCATGCTTGCATTAACTGGATGTGCATGAGAGTTGGACTCCACCATAGATACATCCAAACACTATTGTAGCTGCAAAGTGTTTCTTCTTTGCTGCTTATTTACTGAGGAATGCTCACCTCCAGCCTTGGTGCAAGCTCCCAGCAGGTTAACTACATTCAGGTGATGGCCTATGTGGATGAGGATCTTCAGTTCAGACATTAAAGCCTTGCATTCATTTGTAGTTGCACATTCTGCTTAGGATAAACAGGAAAAAAATCATCTTTACACAACAGGATATTTTGAACAGGACACAGCCAGATCCTGTTTACACTTGGAAACAAAATCCACCCTGGTTCCTTGCAGTATCTTTGCTTTTCAGACTCTAAACCAGATCATAATTCATCCCTTTCATTGTCTGATGACCTTTATGAAGTGGAGTTACACTTTATCTTTTGGGTGACTCTTCCTTTCTGTGGCATGGGTTATGGAAGGTGACTGTCCTGTAGGAGAGCCCTCCCCCAAAATGAGATACCAGAGAGCCTTTGCAAGGACTGAATTCTGCAAGCTCAGCAAAGGAACCACCAACCTCTCCAAGCAGCAACAGCGCACAGAACATGTTCATCCATCTCAGGGTGATGTGCAGCCTACTGTTACTTCTTTACAATGTCTCAGAATGTTTTTCCACAGTAACAAGCAACTCTCCACTGCAGGGGATGGAGGAACCCAACACATCTGTAAGTTGGGTCCCAAAATGTACTGCAGAATGTACAGCATTACTGAGCCTCAGCCCTCGGAGATGCCATCCACCTGAGAAATACATTTCTCAGCAAAGCAGAAGGGCCCATATTTGTGTGTGAACCCTGAACGTGACACTGGTCAGCCAGTGATACTGTAGTTTCATTCTCTTTGCCTGCCAAAGCTAAGGAAGACACCCTCAGACCAGGACGTTCAGATGCTGCCTTGTTTCCTCTGTCTTATTCCAAAGCTTTCCTGATGTATTTTAACAACAGGGCTGTGTCCTGTTTCCTCTGGTTTTGCCTTTGCAGCATGTGTGACAAATATAACCTCTCTCTGTGTTTGTAGACTTCTCCATAAACACATCTTTCACCAAATTGTGTCAGAAAGAAGGAGCTAGTCCAGGCCCACAGTGTTTGCAGCTGGGTGTGTACATGGGTGGTTTTACCCCTGATTTACCCTGGCATGAGCTGGAACGTGCCTGACAAAATCTAAACAGGACAGCCTCTGGAAGTGTTTCAGATAATCTTGCACATTACTGTTTAGCCTTCACCCCAGAACTATACCAGCCTGCTTCATGGAAGTGACAGATAGTGCTGGAACTACAGAAGTGCAGACATCTCCAGAGCCTCTTTTTTCTTTCCTGAATGCATTGACTCACACTAGAGAATCTTTATCCAGGAATGTGATGAATTATGGGCATGTTAGTTGGCAGGCACAGATTAGAGCAGGAGGCTGCTGCCCCAGCTCGGGGAGGAAGGTGTAAAATGATGGAAGAACTGCCAAATAGTTTGTTGGATATGTGCAGGATGGTAGAGCTGACACGAGGATCAGTTGGGAAGCACAGTTGGGAAGTGAATGAAACCCCTGAGCTATCCATGGCAGCAGGTTTTGGATGGAGAAGGGAGTATCTGGATCAGGGGCTTCTAGGATATTTCAGGGACCTGGAGATGGGCATGGAACAGAAGAATCCACAGCAGGAGAGAAGATGATCTGAAGATCTACTGACTAATGCAGAGAAGAAAGACCACATTCAGAGGAGGTCCAGACAGGTGATGAACTGATGAGTCTGAGCTTTGAGAGAGATGGGAGGTAGCAAAGCACCAGGAGGCAGCTAGCAACAGAAGCCAAATTCCATGAGAGAGGTTCCCGAATCATGGCATTGCAGGGTTAATACTCTCATGCAGCAGCAATGCAGAGCAATGTGGCTGTGAAAAGCTCCATGTGGGCATGGATTGTACCTCTGAAAACATCCAAGTGAACAATTAAAAACCTCCAACCCATGAGGCAGTGTATAGGCTGGTGCATTTATTCATTAGCTGTCTGCAGAGGCTTTGTAAGTAAATATTATAGGAAAGAGAAGTCTCCAGATTCCTCCATTCCCTACCGTGGAATGGTAAAAGCTTTCCTTAATTTCAGTAATTGCAAGCAAGTGTCTCTAATTCACTTCCTTGGCATTGCTTTTTCCAGCCCCTTGAACTGTTCTACATCTGGAAGGGCTGTGATCTAAGGCTTGGATCCAATTGCAGACTATCTAATGTAATTACATTCTGTAATCTGTTTCCCTCCTCACCCAACAGACGTGGAAGCTGCTGTTTTCCTCCTCTAGGAATACAAGACTTAATGATCCCACTCGTTGTTTCCTACACCCTAACATCCACTGTATAATGCCTAATTGCTCCCCCATGACAAACCCACTCCCTCCTGAACACAATGAACTTGGGACTGGTTTGGAGCTGAGAACTGGAAACCTCATTGCCCACAGGTTCCCTGAGGAATCTCGGGTGAATCTCAGAGGGATATATGTACCTTTAAGCATTTTTACGGCAACTGTTTTGCAGGTTGAAGATTTATCAATGCCAAAAGCAGACGCTTCCACCACCTTCCCAAAAGCACCATGACCCAGTGTTTTACCTAGAGAAGCAAGAGTCAAGAGTGAGCTAAGGGGGACTTGACAGTCTGCATCAGATAAGAGAGAATCATGCATTCTCAGCTCTGCAAGACACACAAGACTCCAGTGCCCAGGCACAACGTAGATGTAGACCGATAGTCAACAGAAGCCTGTATCACATATTTGCAGCATATGGATATAACCAGTGTGCTTTATATCCATATGGCTTTAATGCAATACAGTATGTGATAGAACAGAGTAGAATAAATCTATCTGCATTCAGCTGAAGACAAGGCCGAATACATACATGTGGCTTAAGGGTAAAAACATTGCACGTAGTCATCCTGAAGGCTAGGAAATCAGATTTTGGGTTAAACATAGAATTGTGGAACCCTCGTCTCTCATCAGTCACAGTCTGGAGGTAGGCAGCCAAGCCATACAGGCAGTCAGAACCCTTTAGCTCTTCACTTATTGACATTTATTTGACATAAAAGCTATACCAAATGGAATTGGAGGTGATAATCTTTCTTTATTTTTCCCTTTTATTGAAAGCTTCATGCCTGTGTTACCCAGTGTGCTCTGAGGGCCCTGCCCCACAATGCAGCAGAGTACACGGGGCATCATGGTCTGGTTTTTGCTTCTAGTTTGACCCTATGTCCCACCATCATCTCAGTTTTTGTTATTTTTGTCTGGCTTCCTCCTTGTTCCATGTTTTCCAGATAAAGCACCAAGAGCACTCACAAGTACAGATAGATTCCCTACACTCATTGTTGCACACAGATGTTGGTGCTTCTCTATACAAACACAACCAGCTTTTTACATCTTCTTGCTCCATCATCCCATGAGCTGAGCTGTTGAATGTAACTTGGTTCATTTCTTCATGATAACTCTTTTACAACTCAAAGTCAAGTTCAAATGAAGGGTAAGGAACTGATTGGTGAATTGATACATTGCTTCAAAATAAAATTCACTGTAAAACTGTCACCATTCAGATTGACTGCTCTCTACCTTTTCCTCTATGGATGTGAAGACATATTTTGGCAGGAACAGTACCTGGAGGTACCTTCCTTCCCTGCCAAGAGTTTGGCTTCACTCTTCCAAGAAACAAAATGAGGTGATAGCTATTTTGAGAGTGACAGCATCTTTGCTTTCTTACCAAATCAACCCCATTGAGGTTGATCCTGAATCCTGCGACTCACTGCCAGTAATCCCCCAGGACAGTAGTACAATGGCACTAACTGATAGGCTACTTCCTGTGTTATCCAACAGACCCATTGCACATTAGAAACCATCACTCTTCGCAGTAATAATCCCCTAAGCACTCACCCAGACGCAGTCTGTCTCTTGGGAACTCCCATTTACTGCTGTCATAGGGAAGACGGTCACACTGTTCGTCAAGAGGCATTTCCTCTGGATCCATTATAATTGACAGGTATCCTGTTTTAATATCTGTGGCATCAGGCTGAAAACAGGGAGGGGAGAAATTAGTCTTTACTCTGCAATTCCAATGAGAGAGAGTTGCTGCTGGGAGCATCCTGAATTCCAGGCTTAGCTCCGAAATGTGTTCCAATCCATGAATGCATCACTTCAGCTTCCTGCCTCTCTTACTTTTATGCCTGAGAAATAAATGTTTATGTATGTCTGCCACTCATGGGTGTTGGGAAGAGTCACTGATTGATGTTGGTAAACAACCTGAGGACGCAAAATCTATCACTGTCTTCTACCTGTATCTCTTAAAGAAAATCAGTCTTTTCCTATGGGAACTGCACTTCCTGATGCACTAAGGAGAGTTTGGGCATTTTCATTATGTTGGTGAGAATCAGTCTTATTTCTCCACTGTTACTCACTTCATGGCTATTGCTTCTTACCATTTAAAATGGATCAAAAGCTGGTGAAAGCTGCTGCTTCTAGGGAGAAGTTGTGACTTGGTGGGTCCTGTAAGCAGGCTTGCACAGTGCAAAGTGTAATAGGAAATTCAGAGTTGTCACAACTCTGTTAAGCTGAGGTCAAGGGGGAAAACATGAATTTATTCACTGTGTTTGCAATAGAAGGGGAAGTTTTACTCAAGTATTGGGGATCAGTGCTGGGTCTGTGTTTTGGTGAGTTACAGAGCAGAGGCTGTGGTTGCTGTTTGTTTTAGGAGAATCTGACCTAAATTTGTTGGAACTTTACTTTTTTGAGTAACAAAGGAGGGTGAAAGAATAGCGACTTGGAGACAAAATAAGTGTGGTTTGAGCTCATTTCTAGAGCAAACAAGCTAGGATCTTTCTTAAAACAGGATCCCCTTTAATACCCATGCTTCATAGACAAGTGCTGAAATCAAACCCTCATTTTAGGGGATTTCGGGTTTGGTTTTAGTTTCCTAATTTGCAAGCCAGTTTGGCTCATAAGGAGGAAGGAGCCTGGTTTAATGGTACCATGGAAGTGGTAGGAATGTCGCAAGTGTGAGTGATCTCTTGAGAACGCAAAGGACTGTCAGCAGAAATCTTGGACTGAAACTTTACAGGAACTTTTTGCACAGCTTTTCCACCATCTGTCCCAGCCACTCATCCCTAAGCCCCGATGCTGCATGTGAAGCCCAGTCCCAACCCCTTTGTGCAGTATGGAACCTCTCTTACTTTTCTCAGCTTCCGAATGAAGAGAGTCAGAAGAAGCCAGAAGAGAGTAGCAGCCAGACCAGTGCAGACCAGAATGATAACTTCAATGTTGGATTTCTCCTCAAAACCTGTAGGTTAAATGTACAACCAAATCTAAATGCAGCCAAAGTCCATGACTGAGACATAGTTCTCCTCATTCCAACACAATCCATGAGTTTCACCCTAACTTAGACCTCACCTTGTATCTTAATGAAGGCTGACGTGCTGTCCTGGCCCATGTCGTTGGATGCTTTGCATTCATAGAGCCCTTCATCATCCTTTTTCACTCGCTCAATGACCAGGGTATTATTTTCCATAGAAATTCCTGTTGGAAGGGATTGTAGTCACTATTATCACCATAACTTATGTGCTTATAGGAGACAAGGAACTGAAAGTCAGCTCCCATCCAAGCAGACCTGGTACGTGCTGTTGTCAGGAGGTATTTAAATGCTGTGTTCCTCATTGTGGTCAGGCAGCTGCCTTTCCCTGGCACTTTTTTCCTCCTCAGTACCTGTGTGAATCCCTCAGGGATCATTTAACCAACAGCAAATGTGGCTGTTAGTTTATTATGAGCAAAGAGCCTGAGAAAGTTTCTAGAGAAGGTAGGGAAGTGATGGGATGGTAAGGTTTCTGATAGCAACAGGATGCACTGGAAAAAAAGGGAACTTGGTGAAATTATTGGATAAAGCCAGTGTCTTGGAAGGCTGTAGGAAGTTATGGGAATACTAACATGTGGAACACAGAAATCAGGTTATGTGTATCCTGGGAAAAATCACTGTGTGAAGTGCTGTATTCACAGAGAGCTGGGGCTAGAGGTGGAGTTTGACGAGATGTGACCTGTGTGAGGCTTTTCTACTTTTCATTTTCCTCATTCATTTTCCACATTTAATTTTTCCTCATTTATGGTACAAAACTGAGAGATCATCTTGAAACAGAGAAATAGGGGCAGAAATAGGGAAGCAGGTCAGGCTTTGAAAATCCAAAAGGGAAGGGCATTTTGAGTTTCTGGGTGTTCTGCCCATGAATCCTGTTGTTAACAAGAGTACGGCACAGCGCTCGCCGTGCTCTGTGCTGAAATACTTACCCTGAGGTGTTTTTTCCCAATATTTTATTTATGTTTCCATTGGTTGGATGAGTTACATGCTTGTCCCTCCAGAATTATTTATAGAATTTCAGTAGCTATAAAGAGTTTCTCTCAGAACAGCCTGATGTGAATTATGGATGATCCGAGACTTCCTACCTAGTCCAAGATGCAAAATTAAAGTCACAGGAGCAGCTGCTGATATGGGATTCTACATGATTTATAGGAGATCCCAGGACAAAGAGCTGAGGCCCAGGTAAGGGAGTCTGTTCTCCCTGTCCTTCTCTCTACCAGCTGAGCTGGGAGCCACTTCTCATCCATAGGATACAAGCACAGGATGTGTAACATCCCGTGGGATGCCCTGGGCTGGCAGGTGGTTGCTGCCCATAACATGCACCCAAATATCCTGATCTGACAGAGGCTTATGGTTTTGGACCCACCTGGCAAGCAGATACACTCTGTATCTTGGTTTTGTACACAAGAGGTTGTCACAGAGCAGATTGAAGAGCAGCGTGCTGTACTCCTTGATGTACTAATGCCATGCTAATGCATGCACACTACCTAGCTGACTGAAGGCACGAATGCTGCAGAAGGCAACCTGCATAAGCACACAGCAAGTTGCAACCACTGGCAGCTTTGACCTCAAAGTCAAAGTTGGAGACTGCTGCAGTGGTCTGATTGGTTTGGATTTGTGTGTGTTTCCTGAGGTTGGGTACATGATCCTGACTCAGCCATGCTCAGAGTAGCCACACAGTTGTAGTTTCAATGTTTGCAAGTCCATTATCCTATGTTATGTACAATATCAGTGTGCTTGGGGAACAAGCCCTCACCTGATGCTGCTGAAACGGGGTAGCCATTCTTCCTCCAAGTGATCTGAGGTTCTGGTGTCCCACCGACTTTGCACTCCAGAATGATCTTGCCGCTGATGTTAACCTCCAGGTCTGTGAGGTTCTGTATCACGTATGGTGCTGCCTTGGCTACAGTGACAAGGGAAAACAGGGCACAGTGAGGTTTGAGAAGGCACCTCCCTCAGCTTTGCTATCTCCTCTCCTTTAGCCTCACACATGGCCTCTCTGGGCTGGAAGAGGTAAAGATTTGGTTGATGAGTGGTGGCAAAAGGCCCCCAGAAGATTACGGTAGGAGTGGTGAGTGTATCTGGTCTATTTCCAAACTGACTAAGCTTAGATTCAGATTCAGCGCAAACCTCCTTGAGTTTCTCATCCTCTGAGAGAGCAGAGGACAGTGAGTGGGTAGAGCAAATGCAGAGTGAATACAAAAAATTCTGAGGAGGAGGCAAAGAGGAAACAGTTCTAAGGATTCTGTGTCCTCCATCATGAGTGCAGTTACCTGCTTACTGCAAAGCACATTAACCTGCACTTTCTGGTCATTTACAAAAGGTACAGGAAAGCAGTGAATAAAATCACAAGCACAGCATAAAACCACATAAAACTTGCAATAAGGACAGTAGCTGGTGGCTGTTAGTTAAAAGACCTTTTTTACATAGGGGAAGGAGGGCTGGGGTGGAGGGGCATTTCTGCGCATGTTTTCCGGCAGAATGCCAGACAAATAACAGACCCCAGTAATCCTCAGAGGAATGTGATCAAGGTTCCAGTTCTCCCATGGATGCATTCCCAGCTCTGCTGTGTTTTTCCCACAGCCATCATGTGGAGGTGTCTGTGTAGGTGGAAATTTGACTAAATGAGTAAAAATATGTGAATTGCCTGAACGCAGAGCACAGAGCAAGCGCATTGCCTCCCATCAGAGCATGGATCAAGCCGAGCCTCAGCCCTCTGTAACACCAGGGGGAGATTCTTCCCTTCCTCCACACCCCAGGAAGAAGCAGGTACTCATCCCATTTCCTACCCACTCAGGTATCAGAGCTGTGCTGTAGGTGAGCATCTTCCCCTGTGCCAGAGTGGTGTGGGATGCACAGGGCAGGAGTCCGGATGGGAAATGTGCTCCTGCGCTTCAACAGGGACAAAGCCAGCACAGCACAGCCTGGTTTACACCCAAGTGACAAGTGCTTGTGGCAGCATAGCTGTCCTTTCAGTGCTTCATTAGCCATTGATGTAAGTGGAGAAGCAAATTTGAAAATCACTATCTGAAAATGCAGCTTCTGATGGACTCTGTCTCCTGCTCCCTGGCTTGCTGCTGCTCATTGCAGTTCCACTCCAGTTCTGTACTCCGGGATTTTCTTCACTGTTGGAAGATACCAAATAAATTCACCCATTCCAGCAGCACTTGTTCTTCTGAGGAGGCTTAGAGCCACTCACCCACTCTCTTCACTATGAAGCAGAAGAAACTTCACTGATTCTCAGTGAGCTCTAATGTGTCCTGATCTCTATAGTTACATAGCTAAAGAAATAGGCTTCAGAACCTGTAGTGTTGCTGCTTTTATGAAAATAAAAAAGTTGGGGGGTTGAATATAAGTAAGAAAATATTGTTATGACAGTGAAGTGCTTCCCACATACCCAGACTAAATGGTACCTGTCACTTATTATACACTTGGCTAGTGACATTTATGATTAAATCTGCTGGGTTCAAATCTATTTTGGTGTCTGGCAGCTGTAAGTGGGTGGAATCTTCCACAAAAGTCACACAGATCTGGGGTGACAGTCCCAAGTGACAGTTGTGCTGTTAGTAATGTGGTGGGGGATGCTTTCCTCTTAAGTCAACACTATATCTGCACCCAGCATGGCATTAGGAAAATAAAATGCAGCTGAAATCAGCTTTATGTGCCAGGGAAATATTTTATACAAACCCAGCAGTGGCTGGATGAGTAATGGGTGTGAATCCACAGGCAGGGATGTTTGAAAGGCATCAAAGGGAGCAGCAGATGCAGCAGAACCCCACCATGTCCCACTGCCACCTTCCACTGGCAGGACATACCTCTGACGAGGAGCTGAGTGTGCTGTTCCAGTGTGTCAGTGCTGTTGTGCTGGTTCTGGGCTCTGCATCTGTAGAGGCCACTCTGTTCCTTGGTGACGTTAGTGATGACCAGTGTCAAAGAAATGGAATAGTTGCTGGTGTTCTTGATGAGTGAGTGCATGGGAGCCGCCTCCGAGGAGGGGAAATACCAGCCCAGGTGGCTGTAGATGTACTTGGAGGCCCGGCAGGTCAGCTGGACATTGTTCCCCACAATGGTTGTCACTTGTGGGGCTGTTTGCAACCCAAATGGCACATCTAGAAGGGAAAAAAAACATCTTTACAATCATGTCACAACTGAGCACACCCCTGTTTGCAACCTGATGGTCAAGTGTCAAAGACCAGCAGCCACGGAATGAGCCAGTTTTAATGGGACTTGTGTGAATTGGATACCTCTCACATCCCAGGGCTGACCTGTGGTAGTCCAGCCCTCAGTAATGTAATCATTATATTTTCAAGTAATGAATGGAAAGATTATAAATAGAAGCAGCTAATTGTCTAGGAGAGTTTAATCAAGAGAGATTTCTATCCAGGTAGACAAATGTGTTTGTGAGCTCTTCCCTTTCTGTCTGCAATCAGTGCTTGAAGGTATAATTGCATAAGAATAAAGAAGCCTGTTCCCATTTCTCATGAGTAACAGACTTTTTTTCTTCACCACTGAGCAATCTTCCCAATTCTCTCTTATTCCAACTATGCTAAGATTTATTTTCATCACATGTGCCTTGGTGAATACTTACTTGATCACTGTATGGATTGACTGATCCAGCAACATATAAGACCTTGAGGCCTTTATATTTAGCAGAGAAATACTTTGAGGCGTAACTCCCATCTACCCAGGGCCTGGCCTACAGACACCATGCTATCACTGCATTAGCCACCAGAGACCCAGAGTTAAGTTGTGACTGAAAGATATTCTTTTCCCTTTTTATTCTGTTAGTTTCCATCATCTGTCCGCCCAGTAGGCTTGAATGAAAGTGCATTGAGAACAACAGTGACCTGGTGTTATTCTTCTGGCCAGGATTTACAAGCAGCTGAGAGTCCTGAGGAACCCCTAATAAATTTTACCAGGCACAGTGCAGGGTGGGAGATTCGCTCTGGACCTTCTGAACATGAACAGTGTTTGCAGTAGATCTGATAGATCGCTGCCTCAATACCAAGCTGTTAGTAAGGTGCTTTCTCAAGTTGGGATGAAATGGATGGTACTTTGAGGACAGAAGTTCAAGGGGAGCATGAATGCATTGCACTTGCAATGGACAAATTCCACATGGGAGCTGGAATCTGGCCAGGGGCTCACACTGCGAACTCTTGTAAGAAGTTATGCTGAAGCTACAGTTGAGCATAAATAGCAAAGCTGTTGAAATAACTGATCTGTCTTATAATAAACCATGGATTATATAAAATAGAGAGCCCTGAAGGAGCTTTCAGATATGATTAAAAGTCTCTCTTCTTCACAAGTTATCTGGAATAGAACCAATGAGCTTTGCTTCGTGGTTTTTAAAGACTGGCATCAGAAATGCTTTATGAAAGACCCAAAAAGGGAAGAGACCCCTCAGGCCACAGCTTAGAAAGTGGTATTTTTCTTGTCATGGAATTTCAGTTTACTTTATGCAGTGTTTTGTTAGGCTCAATTGTTCTCTTGCTTAGTGCTAGCTGTACGCTCAAACTGACCTGTGTGATACATCCATTCCTCACAACATTTGTCCTGTGGTTCCAACATGTCAAGATGATGCTTATCATAAAGGAGGGGGAAGTCTGAGGCCAGCAGAGCTTCTTTAAACAGGAAGAATTAAAGAGAAAACACAGGATGTGGCACGTGCAGCATCTCAGCATCTCCCCTCAACCAAAATAAGGAAGAAGCACCCTCATAATGTGCCTTTTTCTTAGCTTCTCCTCTAAGCATTTGCTACTTGCTCCAGCAGGAGTTATAGTGCTAAGGTAGATGGATCTTTAGTTAGCTCAGTCCCTCAGTAAGCTCAGTGGTGTGGGAGACCTCCTGAGATCCCCTCCACCCTGCTTTCTCTGATCCTACGTGCTCGGTCTCAGTGGAAGTACAAAGGGATTCCTGGTAAAGCAGTGGGTAGGAGTCTGATCACATCACCCTGGGTAAAGCCCAGTGAACCCCTGCAGGTCTCAGGGCAGGCCAACCTTTGGCTGTGAGCAGTGGGGCTGGCAGCCCCGTTTGCCCGGCTTCTGTCTCTCAAGAAGCCTTTTCTGCAGGTGAATTTCTATTTCCAACTCCTGCAGCCTCATTTGTTCTGCAGGGGAAATGTTGCATCTCTGGGGACAGGCATTGGCTTGTGTGTGGCATCAGTGCAGAGGCTTTTCCACCAACTTCACATTCCGGGAGCAGAGGGCTGCCTTGTTTTTCCTTTCATTCCTTCTACTGACATTTTTTATTTATCATTCTGAATATTTTTAGCTGGAACCTGTGCTGTTCTCTTCCATCTTGTTGCCTTTCAAGAAGCTCTTCCAGCTCCAATAGAATATTCATTGATCTTCATTACAGTGGAAGGAAAAGAGTGAGAAAAAAGAAGTCTCTCCTGCTCTCTTCTCTTTTCCCTTCCTACCCTCATTGTCTGGGGAGTAGCTGCAGCTTTCAGAGCACATTAGAAGTCAGTTCATCCCTTCGACTACTTTGCTTACACAATCTTGAACCTGAGCAGTGATTAACTTCCTCTCTCTGAACAGATACAGTGTTTTATAAGCCTCCTAATAAGTTGGCTAAAAGAATGCACCATGGGGCCTTTTTGCTTTTATCAGCAGTCACCAAACATTTGTCTTTCATATTGCATTACAGTGTAGTAGCCGCGAATCTCACTCTCAGCCGTGCAGGATTCCAGGGCAGAATAGGGAAATAAGCCACTGGGGGAAGGTAAGAAGTCAGCATAAATCAAAAGAAAGTCTGGCTCTGTTTGTATTTACAAGGAATTAATTGTTTTTAATTTCCTGTGCTTTGCACAATAATCGCTGTAACTCAAAACTTCTGCTCCTTCCCAAATCCCATCCCTAGGCCTGTCAGGATGGGGTTTTGCCATCAGGCCTGTGCCTGTAGGGAGGGTGAGAAAAAGAAAGGGTGAGCCCTACCATTGGAGATGGCACAGAGCTTTTCATAAAGCCTCTGAACATGTCAGGAGTAAGCAAATTGAGAGTGGGAAGCAGTTGTACAACAGCCCAGTTCATACATTGTTCTGGTATCTAAGAGCTGATTCTTGTCTTGTGTTTGAAGTAGAATACTTTCTTTGGGGTAGAAATCTTTAACTCCATTTTGCAGAGTAGTTTTTGCAATCAGATAATTGCATGAAAAAGGGCTTTTATTATAATTTGTTATTCTTACCGTAATTCATTTATATCCCAAGAACATTCAGAGTTTTCATTTAGGTGGGATCCCATTTTGTCATATGCAGTACAGTCATACAAAGGCTATAATTTGATTTACTGTGGACCTACAGTAACATATAGTTGTCCTTTCCAAGGTGCAGGCCAGAGATTAGAAGGTAAATTATACTTGTTCATGGCTAAGAATACCTCCAGGAGGCATCAGGTCAGCTTTACATTGCACTGGGAAGGTTGCACTGTGACAGTGTCCTTTGGTGTGTTAGTGCATGGTGGGCACTGATGTGAGGCAGCTCTGAGCAGCTGATGGCTGTGACAAAATGTCATCTGCCTTAGATGGGGACACTACTGTCAAGACTGTGGTAAGCAGAAGAGGCTGGAGACAGCTTCTGCTTCCACAAGGAGCAGTAATGAGGATCTACACAAAACAAAACAAAGCCACTGGAATTCTTCCCTGTGAGGGTGCTGAGGCGCTGGCACAGAGTGCCCAGAGAAGCTGTGGCTGCCCCATCCCTGGCAGTGTTCAAGGCCAGGTTGAACAGGACTTGGAGCAAGCTGCTCTAGTGGAAGGTGTCCCTGCCTGTGGCAGGGGGTTGGAACTGAATAAGCTTTAAAGTCCTTTCCAGCCTAAACCACTCTGTGATCCTCTATGATTCTATGAATTAGAGCTAGGCCAGGGCAGAGTGGGTAACACTGCTACTGCACTGCCATGGGAGTTCTTGGTGCCATAAAGGGCTTTAGGAGAGCTTCAGTGGGACACTGACAGTCAGGAGATCGGCAGAAGGAGCTCAGAAAGGCTTCAGGGCTGGATGGTAAGACTTCTCATCACGTTAGACCCCTTATATGGTTTGGTTTGAGCGTGATCTCAAACCCTGCTGACCCTTCACTGAAATGAATTCTGCTGGCAATGGAATGGATTAAAAATAGATCCCAGTGCTATTTGTGGTGTCCGTGGGAGTTTGTGTGGGGGCTCTGCACTGGAAGAACAAAATGGCTGTTAACATTATCCCACTGGGATAAATACATGTTTCTGAGATGAGAACACCAGGCTGAAGCAAGGCATGTCCCAGAAAGCAGGTGCAGCCCAGACAGCATCTATGGAGCTTCCCTGTGTCCCTCTGCTGTGTCCTGACCAAATATTCAACCCTGACTGAGTGGAACAGGTTTTGAGGAAATAAGAGAGTTTAGCTCTGCATCACCTTCAGGTTTCTTACCAGGGAGAGGTTAATTGAGCCCAGTTCATCCAGGACATTTGAAAGCAGCTCAGGACGCACCAGCTTGTTTGCTGGTAGGGGATAATGGGAGATCAGGTCTTTAAAATCCACCAATTGCTGCATTAGTTGTGGAGTCCCACAACCAGCAGCTGCTTGGCAGAGAACAGAGCGTTGTGAAGTGTGGCAGACATTTGCTAGACATTGTCCCAAAAGCCCACACATTGTTTGTGTGCTCTCAGGCTCCAACGCAGCCTTTATCTCAGCTTCCAGCTTCACCCTGCATACATTTAACCAGCAGTTGTAAAGTGGCCTGCTTAGAGCATTATGCTGTTTGGTACCTCACAAACATTCCTTCAATGTCCCTCTGACACTGAGAGCAGAGGAAGCTTGTGGTGAGAGTAACCCCGTGGTTGCTTTGTCTCCTCCAAGTGCACCCAGCAGAAGACAAGTGCTTATTTCCCTCCCGGGAGGCAGACCTGGAGCAGCAGCTCTTTAGCAGCCTGGCCACTCATTGGAGCAACATGCATTACTCAGCAGAGGACCATCACATAAAGGAACCCAGCAGCAGGTCACTCTGCTGCTATTTTCCCTTGCATCACGACCTACTTTAAGATCAGAATGGCCACATTTAGAACGATTGCATTTCTTTCTAATTCACAAACACCACTATTTTTAAACACAGTACTTTTATAAGTCTGTCGTGCTTGTTCAGCATCTGCCTCTTCCCCAGAGTGGCACAGACTGACAAGTCTTTTCTTCACAGGCAAGAATAGCTCTGTCTTGCTGAGCCCTCTTCACCTTCTGGTCTGTTTTGGTGGAAACATTTCCACCACCTTCAGTAATTTTGTCTGGTGATTCATTTCCTTTATCATCAGAATTTTATGATTAAAGCAATTGGTTCTCAAAATATTGCTAGATTGAGCTTAAAATAACAAATCTGAAGTATTAACTCACTGTGGGGGGAAAAATGCTACGTATATTCAGCACTAAAATAAAACAGAGTTGTGGACGATGCATGGATGGATCTAACCCTTTGAACGTGAATAAGAGAGGTGCGTATTTAGTTGCTGCAGCACTGGTTTTAGTCACCAAGTGTTACAAAGTCCTGGGGATAGCTTGGGAGCATACGGCTTTGGGTAACACATCCAAACGCAGCAGCTGGCACAATTCAGAGCAGAAGCAAACCCATGTCAACACTCAACATCTGGAGGTGGTGAAGTGTAAAATTAATAGCTGGTCTTCAGCCTGCCTTGGTCATCTTCAGGACCCCTTGTGTCTGAGCTGTATCTCTCAAATGTGCACCTTGAAGAGTGTTTTTGAGGGCTTTGAGCAACCTGCTCTAGTAGAAGGTGTCTCTGCCCGTGGCAGGAGCTTGGAACTGGATGAGCTTTAAGGTCCCTTTAACCCAACCACTCTATGCTTCTATGAAAGAAGCTGTAAATGGAGGTAAAATCTTTCCCCCATATGTCACCAGCTTCATTATCATTGGGTGACATTTTCATGTTGGCACTGCTGTGTAGCAGGAATGGGAACAATGTTTGGTGAGCCCTTCTTTGGGAACCAGCCTGATTTGAAATGTGCGCAATTACTTTAAAGCAACTGGGTCAACCAGCACAGGACACAAGAGGGGCAGAGGAGTGCAGAGCACTGCCAGGAGAGAGCTTTGTTTGCCCTCAGAACTTGTTTCACAGAGAAGAAACCCAGGAGTGAGAATGAGACATTTACTTTCCAGGACACTTCTGCACTCTTTGTTCTAAAACTTGTTATTTTGATGCAAATTCTAAGAGCCAACATGCACTCATCCAGAAAGTGAGCAGAGAAGTGATTCAGTTTGTTCTGCTTAAGCACTTGAACAAGGCTGTCCCTGGACTCTTTTCTCTTTTTAAACTCCCATCTCTTCTAAAAGCATTATTGTAGGTCTTGATCTCACTACTAAAGAATTTTTGTGTTGAAAGGTTAAGCAGATATTTGTTTGGATTTGTGTTCTTTGGAGAAATAGCATGTCCACCTCCTCCCTCCTTAAAGGGCACTGCAAAGGCTAATTGCTGAGGAAGGGATCCAATGTCACAACTCGCAGTGATATCAGCCCTGGATTAGGTCTTACTATTGGCCTTGCTCACCTTTGCTGTGTCTGCTGGTTGAATCAGAGACCAAGCGCTCTCCTGAGTCAGGGAGAGGCTTCAGGCCTCTGGAAGCCTACAGAAGACTTTGCTTTTGCTGGAGGTTTCATGAGGACAGTGCTCAGATGTCATGAGTGGTGCTTTGAAACATAAGCAGCAAGACTCAGGGCCTGCATCTGCAGCTTGAAAAGGGCAAAGGAGGCATCAGGTCTGATGCTGGACCTGTCTAACTCTTCTGTGCACTGACCCAGGACCCAGGATCCAGCCTCACACGTGGTAAAGAGCCTGGGAGTGATCCAAAAACACACTGTGCAGCAGTTTTAATGAGCACTCACCAGCCACATGAAACGTTCAGGTAAATCAGATCATCAGCATCTAGTTTTTGTGTAGTGCCTCCTGTGTTGCTTACCTGAGACATAGAACTCAATGCTTCTCTCTTCTTCTCCGATCTTGTTTGAAGCCACACAGTAATAGATCCCTGATGCACTGCTGTTTTCCATAGTCAGTGTGCTCACAATCTGCAAGCACAGAGAAAAGGCTTTGAGTGTACTGGAGGCTTTACAGAGAGGCTGGAGAGTGGTTGTGTGTTTTATGGTAGAAAAACAGTTGACAAAGTAGTTTCTAGTAATGAGTGATGCTCACAGACAAGTGCTTGTGTAAGGGGGTTAGTCTCTCATCTCACATCACCTCAGCCCAGTTAATTCTCTTCCTTTCTCATTCCTAAACCTTTGCATTCTTTTATTCCTGTCCCTCATGTGGAAAACAGAGTTCCCCAGTGACACACCACTGAAGGTTTTGTGTGGCAGCATAAGCAAAAAGCTGGAGTGAAGGACCTGGAAGATTCATCTCCACTGGAAATGCAGTCCCATGTCTGTCTTATGTTCTTTTCTGCTTCTCAGTTGTGGTTTCCATAAGTAACAGGACACCACATCTGCATGCGAAGCAGGTCATTCCTAGGGATGTGGTGTAAAGGATTTTGCTTTGCTGTAACCCCAGAGAAGGGAGGGAGCAATGTAGTCCCATTGGGCCCTAGCTCACTCTTATAAATTGTGCTTAGAATCCCCTTGTTCCCATAACCCTTCCCCAGAGCTTGCATGGTAAGTAAGGAAGCTCTGGAGAAGCTGCCTGTGCTATGTCACTCAGCAGATGCAGAAGGGAAGGGAGGATTGTGAAGGAGAAGGAAGGAACACTTGTAAGCTTTACCACACAGACAAAGGAAGTGGTTCAGTTATTTGAGGGGCTGAACTCAAACAGATCCTTAAGAACTTGCGCTCCTCAAACATCCTCTGCCTTGCTTTTGTCTAGGACCTTCTTAAAGAGGGGCCAGCACTCCCCTGTCACTGTCATCATGCAGCATCTCAAGCTGATGGAAGACTTTTCACAGGTCATGGCTTTAATTATTTCTAGTGCTTCCTTTGGGCTGCTGGCAAGAAAGTAAGGTCTAACCCACCAACACAGAGGTGTTCTGGCAAGATTACTTTGCTTCCCCTGCAGCCATTCACCTGAGGAACTCTGAGCCCTCACATTTGGAACAAATACCACTTTATTTGCCATCCTCTCCAAGGACTTAAAGAATCAGACCTTAAAACACCTTCTGGCCCTTTGTCCTTATCTACAGAGAGTGCTTTGAAGTGCACAAAGGCATCTCTGGACTTTCTTTTTAATATCCTAAACTAAATTCACACAAGACATTCCTTTTCTCCTCATAAACCTGCACCATGAATGCGTCTGTAGCTGTGCAGGATGTCTTTTCAGAGAGTTATTTAAGATTTGCTGAGCTTTGGCACTTTAAATCCTGTAGGGAAATGAGTTTCAAAGGTTTTGATCCCATGTGCATTTTACATTCTAATGGGGAACATTTCCAGCAGAATAACAGGTAAGTGGAAAAATATCTACTTTTTATGGGCACCAACCGCAGAAATTAACTGAGAATAGGGACAGCATTGGGGTGAAAACAGGACCCAGCTCCCTCTGGTGTCCAGCAAAAGAACGAGCTGGACACTTCAGACTTCTTTATGAGGTGAAAATAGCTCTAAGTTGAGATAAAATCACCCAGAGAAGCCGTCTGCTCCTCCTCCTCTTTCTATTCCTGTTGCAGCAGGCCTAATGCCACAGGTTATTACAAAGCACATGTTGAGCACACTGCCCCTGCCTTTTGAATTACTGCTGCACCAGGACCAGCATCTTTCTTCTCGTGATTACTGGTCTTAGAACTGTATATTTGGGAGTAGATAAAGCCAATGTAAATGTGCATGCTGAGGACAGAAGGGGATAAATTTGGACAGCTATTTAACGGCTATTATTCTTGCAGAGTGATAGCTCTAGATGGGAAGTTGAGGGAAATACTGTAGACTCAGTTAAACTTGTACAGGGAATGTAATTATCTATGTTGGAATATGGCCAAAGTATTGGGGCTGACACTGTGACTCTTCTAAATGCAGTGCTTCAAGGTGCATTTGGTGGCCCAGTTGTGAGTGCAGACACACATGCTGAGGAACACACAGAGGTACCAATGTCTCCCACTGCATAACCTGAGAAAGATCTGACATGGCAGTGGGGGAAACCAGAGCAAATAGCTCTACAGAGATGTCATCTTAGCTAATCCCACTTGTGTCTGCCTGTGAAGGTGAAAGATGTTCAGATTATGGTGGGAAACAGTCTAGGGACAAACTCTTGGGGAAAAATGACTGAGGAAAAGAGAGAAAGTAATTTTTTTGTCTGAATGCTCCAAATCACTGTTATGCACTTGGATACCACTTTGCTACGCACCTGAGCACAAAAGGTAACACACTTTACTGCCTTGTCTTTGAACTAGCACCACCCAGAGTTCTCCAAAATGTGACTTTAGACCAGCATCATCCAGCACAGAAATAGATGTGATTTCAGAGCTGGAAATTAAAGATTTCAAGTGATTTTCTTGTAATAAGATGAATCCCTTGAAATCATTATGCATCAGCTTCTCACTGTAGCTGTGTGTTCCTGTGTAAATCCCCATGATTTCCCAGTCATCTTTCCAGCATCTTGCATAAAATTCTCAGTTGCCAAACAAATCTAATCCTGGTTTAGTCTTCAACAGTGTGATGCTTTTAACATTAACATGCTATACCAAAGGGCATCCAAATCCTTCTTGCCTCTGCAAGACCGCATAGTTTTGTCTTTTACCAGAAGGAACCTGAAGGAAACCTTTAGGAATCCAGCAGTGGTATCTGCTTTTGAAGTATCTGGCTGGTAGGGAAAAGGATGTTGTTCCCTTAAATGCCATCCCCATAATTTCAATGCAGCCATTTCAAGTCTGTGAATAGTTGAATGAGAAAATGGTTCGAACTCAAGCAACCGAACACAAGAATCTGTTCCCATTCATAACAGTGACAACTGTTCACAGAGTGCTCTCTCTATGGAGCAGCACAGTCCCAGAGTTTGGGGACCTGTAGGATAGAGAGGAAAAAATTCAGAGGGGCCAGTCTACTTTTGTTCTTAGTCCATGCACCTGGCAAAGTATTTTCCATGCCTGGAATCAGAGCCAGGACAGAAAAGTTTGAGACCTGTTGGAGTGAGTCCAGAGGAGGCCACAGAGATGCTGCGAGGGCTGGAGCAGCTCTACTGTGGAGCCAGGCTGAAGGAGCTGGGCTGGTTCAGCCTGGAGAAGAGAAGGCTCCTCAAGGGGAGACCTTAAAGCAGCTCTCAGTGCCTAAAGGGGCTACAGGAAACCTGGAGAGGAGCTTTGGACAAAGGCCTGTAGGGACAGGACAAGGGGAATGGCTTTAACCTGCCAGAGGGGAGACTGAGATGAGCTCTTAGGCAGAAGCT
>JASSUY010028324.1:0-42390 GCA_032466535.1 Forpus xanthops | reverse complement strand
GGCCCAAAATCAAAAACACAGCACTGCACCAGCTACCAAGAAGGAGAAAAATGACTGCTACTGCTGAACCCAGGACAGCACCACATTTCTTATGGTTTCTGCCCCTGGCCTTGCAGGGGATGAGAAGAGTGAGCTCTGCAGTGCTTCCCATTCCCAAATCTTGCAACTGCTATCCAGCTGGAAAAGCCTTATAGCATTGAGCAGCTCCTGAGGGTGGAGGTTTTCATCTCCTGAGGAGCTGCTCCCAGAAGGCTGAGGCAAGAATTTACTCCATCAGGAGAACTTTAAATGTGGCCCTGTGAGGAGCTGGGCCTTGCAGCTCCTTGTCCACCTTCCAGCTTTCCTTCCTCTGCCCTCTCCAAGTAATTCCACTGGCTCGTCAAAGACTTCCTCTGGGGTGTCTCTGACCCAGCGGTGAGGCTGCACAGGCTGTCAGTGGGGCACAGGAAGATGCACTCTTTTTATCCTGCCCCATAGTGTCATGACTGCTGTGGGCACTATATCATAAGGATTCTACTACCCATGTCATGGGCATTCTACCACCCAGCATCCTCCAGAAGAAGTCTTTGTGGTGCTGGCCCCAGGCAGCCCCCATGCCTGAAATGCTCAGGGGTCTATCCCTGCCCTTGATGGCCATTTCCCATAGATTGGGATAGGCAGTGCCAATAGACCACCATGGAACTAATACAGACTTTAAAAGCACAAGTGAAGAGAGGTTACAGTGCCGAGGTGGACAGAGTGAGCATTTTCAGACCTAGAACATTTGGATCCATGCCCAAGGCACAGTGAGGCAAACAATGACTCTTCCAAATTGTACCTGCCTACCTTGATTTGTGGCAAGGTGTTCAGATCTTATCTAAATCGCTGCAAATCTTCTTCCTTTAGGATTTAATATTCAGAATACTGGCAGAGTAAGGAAGGTACTATTCTTGCTATTTTGTAAGTTGACGCCAAAATTGCTATATATATTCAGATTATGTGAATAAGAACATTTATACCACATGCATTCATTTGGTTGGGGTGATGCCAGAGGTGAAAGAGAAGGTTTTGGTTTATATGAACTTTGCAGACATAGAGAGCCTGCATAATTTCCTTACCAATGCGCCAACTTAATTTTGCTACTGCACTCTATGGTGAGGTCATCTTCTTGGAAAGAAGTCCTGAAATGTTTTTTGTGTTCTTTTCCATATTTTCCCTTACACTTCAATAGCTCTTTTCCTTCTTTGGCTTTCATCCATTGTTCAAAATGCTGCATACATGTTTGTCACTGAACACATTCCCTTGTTCACAACCCTAAGCTCCCACTAGGCCGGACCTCTGGGTAGTCCTGCACAAATGAGCTCCTTAATGAACAAAGCAAAACATCCTTTTAATCCTGAAGCTCAGCTATGTTACATGTGTGAGCAGCATAACACCATCTCCTACAGCCCCAATTACCTTTTCAGGCCTCCCTGTACAACCCTGCTGCAGATTGGGTATCTCAAGTCTGCTCCACAGGTTGGGCAGGTGAGCTTGTTCAAAAATATTGATTTAACTGGAAATCAATATGCTGAAAAATGAACTATCAGTTTCCGCAAAGTGTGACATATAGTGGCATTTAAGTCACGGCTAAGTAGAATTGCTTCTATTGCATTGCACAGAATACTAACAGGAATTGATTTTACCCTGTGAAGGCCTGAGTTTGTTTATCTAGTGGTTAAGGGTTTTTTCAGTGGTTGTTCCTGATTTTGAATGCTTTGCCTAATCCCATGTTTGAAGCAGATGAGAGGGAGAATCAGGACACTCGGTGTAAAAGCATGCCAAGACTGAACAGGCAAGGAGGATTCAGCTCCAAAGCAGTGTTAGAAGCTGGAGCCCAAAGCAACTTCTATGTTTTATCTCTCCCTCTGCCAGCTCCAAATGCTCTCTCTGAAGTGAGAGCTGCTGTGGTCAACTGTACAAAGCAGGAGGACAGCCTTGCTTTATGAGCGCATCACAGAACAACACACTGGAAGAACACATGCTCTGGCCAAGCTGCTCATAAAGCCATAAACCTGGCACTGTGTGCCCTGGGCACTCTGCTGGTCCCTCAGGCCTCCTTGTGTGAGGTGGCACTTTCATCCTCACCTCTCATTTTCCTTCCAGAATGCTGCAGGCAGGGTCTGACAAGAAAATCCCACATAAAACCTGCCTGAGATTCTTCAACAACCAACCAAGGAAAAGGATAAATGGCTGCAAATGACAACACAAACCAAATGCTCAGAAAATGAGCAAGCCACTGCCAGTGACTGGGCTCAGAGAACTAGGACTGAGATAGGAACTTCTCAGCTTTCCCATCTCTGCTCAGTCCTAGCCTGAGTAAGCAAGGGTTTGAGCTGCAGAGCACCTCTGGAGCATCGCTTAGGGCCCACAGGTGATACTCAAGCATATTGCAGAATGTATCTGAGTTAGGATCCAAAAAACCTACCCAGTGCCCACTGGGGTTGGTGGAAAAGTTCCCTGACTCTCCAGCGCTTGCTGACCACAGGCTCAGGTTATTTTCTGGCTGCTCATCAGCATATAGTGACATTATTAGTTTTCACTACCACAATGGCTTATCTACCTGTCATTCTGTGATGTCCCAGCTAAGAACTAATTGAGAATAAGATACAAGACTCCCATTTTGTTGAGGAGATGGTGGATTAAGGTAACAGCTCAGGCTCACAGAGGCAGTCTGATGGGAAGTTCAAATTGCTGCTGCTGTTACCCTATTACACCAAAAACTCAATAGGCAGGGGAAGGAGATGATTGTGTCTTGAGATAGCTTTTTCTTCTGCCTCATCTAATAATGATTTGCACATCCTTTTCTTCTGTTCAGGAATGTTCATTAAATACGAAACAGAAACAGGTGGCAGCACTCTAGTTTGACGCATGCTGCAACCCAGAAGGGACTCATGTCTTTGCTCAATAAGGTTTATATTTCCCACGTCATATCTGTTGCATTGTGTCACTTTGTCCTCTAATGGTAGGTGTAGGGGTTCTTGGGTCCATCACTAGCTGGTTCCACAGACAGCTAAGGCTTTGTCACAGACTTATCTCATCAATCTGGTTGTGCTTAAATCTCACATTAAATGGATATCCTTATCTGTGATTATGCACACATTTTTCTCCTGTATTGCAAGAAGAGGAAAACATGGCTCATTTTTTGCATCCCCTGAGACTGGAGACTCACATCATTCACATACAAAAGCCAGGAGTCACACCATTAGTTAAAGTAATTCCAGCCTGCCCAAAATCAGAGGGGAGCCAAGCACTGAGTGGGCTGGGAGCATCCTTCTGCTGTCAACAGTTGGAACAAGAGAAAATAATGCACTTCATTGATTACCTCCCTAACATGATGTAAGGCAATAATTTGCCATAATCATGCTCGGAATGTTTTCCACAGACGCTCTGGTGTGAGCTGCTGAGCTCACCTGCTGTCAAGTATTTCCACAGCTCAGCTCTGCAGAAAAGAGACATTAGTGTCAGCATTGAAAAATTCATACTCAGATTCACTGCTTCAGGTTGCCAGGGATTTTAAGGCCAGAATGGACCATTATGATTATCATGATCTTCCTGATAGCACAGGCAAGCAAAGTTCACACAAGAGTTTCTACATCAAAGCCAGTGACTGGCAGCAGAACAATGTTTGGAAAGGACACTGGACCTCAGTTCAAAAGACTCCATATCTATCTCTCAGTAACCTGACTCAGTGATTAATGTACTGCCACTGGCCCAATGTGAACTTTATTTCTATTTGAATATATCTAGCTTTTACCTACAGCCTAACTCCTGTTATTCACATATTTTACAGGATAACTTCTATTAAGTTACATCATTTCCTCCAATAACAAATGGACCTAGTGTTTTAGCAGTTATGGATCATACCTGCCTGTCAAAAAAGGAAATTAGAAGGCATTTCAACTGACAAAAGATGAGTTAGAATGCAGGTCACCCATGCCAAGTGCAAGGACATCGATACTTAAAGCGGTGGGAAATGTAGGAACAGTGGGTTTATGGTTGTTGCGAAGATTGCGATTGATACAGGTGTAGCCCAATGGGGGAAAAATGATTGATATGTTTATTGTTTAAAGTTCAGTTTCAACCATTTTGACTCAGCATTAAATGCATTAGGCTTTAGTGCCACTTAAGGAAGACACTCCTCAGCTTATTGCATTTGGAGGCTTCAGGCTCTGACTTTAAATTTAGAGAAGGTACAGCTCCAAGAATTACGGAGCTCTTCCCAGTAAGAAATCAGGCTCTACAGTATCAGGCTGCTTCCACAATGAATAATGTTCAGGAACACGTAGCAGCAGTTCCCTTCTAAAGGGGATACTGGCTCAAGAACAAACTGAAACCGAAGAAGGAAATCTTGGTTTCTACATTTTGGTTCAGAGAAAACTCCAGAAACAAACTCGCCAACAAAGTTTTCCAGTTGTCAAGCAGGTATTCTTTATTGTGGTGCCAGGAGACACAGGGATGGCTTCCCCTAACGTGTGTCCCAGTACTGACACACAGACCATCCTTATAGAGTCATTTGGGCTATGTACATACAAAAATGTGGTGGTGGTCTTTGAGGGTCGTTTACTTCTCCCAACAGTCTTCATCACTGCTGACAGCCTTTGGAGCTCCAGCTTAATTAACATTACAGACATAGCAATCATCCTGTCCTTCTACTTAACAGTTAGCTTAACTGCTCCCATTCTGGACATCTGCTAGTCCCTGATACTCCCCAGTAGATGTCTATACCAGCTTAATGGGTTCATTAACACCACAAGCATAGCAATCATCCTTTCCTTCTACCTATCAGTTAGTTTAACTGTGCCCATCCTGGATATCTGCTAGCCCCAGATACTCTCCATCCCCAGGTCCTGTTTTTCTATTGTTTTTCTTGCATTTTTTGTACTAAGGTCCTAAGGACCTAAAGCTATGTCAACTGCCTCCTAGAACCTCAATTATTTTCCATTACAAAGCCATCAAACTTAACATTACTTAGAATTTATTACATTTGGTGTTTCCTTGTCTCAATTTGTAAGCTTTAGCCAAACAATCCACCACAATCACTATCAAATGTTTTGTCAGAACAAAACTGATTTTCCACAGCAGCATAAAAAGAGGCTCGGGTTAAAAGGGAAACCCCACAACCCACCTAGCAAGAGTTTAATACCCTTTTATTTTCCCACTGCTCTGCTCTCTGGGCCCCTAATCAGCACAGGGCTAGCAGCTGACCTGCCCAGGTTTTTCAGACAGTTCTTCAGGAATTCATTATTAATGAATAATCTTCATGAAGCAGTTCCTGCTGCAACACCAACATGCTCACAAAGGTTAGTCAGCTAATGAGACTTCATCACAAACCTGTGAATGAAAGGGAGGAGGGAGATGACTTATGCGGGTAAATGGCTGCAAACAAAAGAAGGCATCTTCAGCAATTCCTGCATGTGTTCACTTCTTAGGAAAAAACATTCAGGCTCTTTTAAGGATGACAGATCTATGGCAGGATTTCTTTTAAAATGCTATTTTGTTCAATAAATCATGTAAATTCCAGTATGTAAACTAGAGCATTACAGACAGCCTTGTAAATAATTAACTGCTCCTTTGCATGAGGGGGGAGGAAACACCCAATTCTGCAAATGAGGCAGGAAGCTGATTGTTTACTCCCATGAGGAATAACAGGTTGGTCCTAAAAAGCTTCTGGATTTGCTGGTGTGGAAAGAATGATGTTATTTTGCTCAGGATGTTGGTTTGAGATGGGGGATCTTGTGTGTTTTGAGCTGCCTGGTAAGTACCCTGTTTAAGCTTTGCAAAGTGGTGATGATAGTTCTTTTCCTCCTCGGAAGCTTTTTTGTTTGAGGGTTTGGTTGGCTGACATATTTTTTTTTCTGGAACGCTTTAACTCTCCACTTTGAGAGTGATGGGGTAGGAGATATGGGCAGGAAGCGGGGGGGAGATTCTGCTAAGCAGAAGCTAGTGGCAATAAGGACAGAACTGAATACACGTAGGCATTATTAACAAACGTGAATTTCCACAGTCATCCTAAAACCTGAGACCTGAATGTGTCTTCTGGGGACACCCTTTAGTAGCTTTAGTAAGGAATTTATTGCAATTCTCACAATGATGGTGCCTTCAGCAATGAAAGCGTTCAGGCCTTCAGAAAAATCTATGTAAGAAAAGCTCCTCAATGTATTTGTCAGTATCTCAGAAAGCACTGAGGCCTTTAATGGGCTTGAATTTCAGTAACATTGGGTTTTGGTAGTGCTGGGTTAAGTGTTAAGTCAGTTATGCTAAAGATAAGGTTTGCAGTGATGCTGGATCTTGTTCTCTTCCTCTTGAAGCACCTAATCTTTGAAACTGTTTTAACAGTACCTTTTACTTGGACACTAAAAGCAACTAAATATGGAGTTACTCAGGCTGTAGAAAAAATGTCTGCTTTGTCTTTGCAGGGTTTTCTGCATAAGCGCCTCTAGACCCATTAAAGTGAAATACGCCAGCCAAAGGTGCTACCTTTGTGGTTAAATTGCTGTAATGTGATTTATTTATTAGAATCACAAGGTTCAAACAAGCTACTTACTGTAATATCTCTGTGAGAATAGCAACATTATCAAGAAGCAAAACACATTACAAAGAAAAACTTACTATTGCCTAAAAGAGTTCTTGGCTGCCCCAGCTCTTTGACCAAACACTGTTGTCTCTTAGGCAGCAGTTGAAGGCTCTGTAATACATGTACATGTTATTTGTACTGATTGAAAGCTGGATGTGGAAATGAATTGTAGTATGTTGTGCCAGGCTGCCTGTAAAATGGGTTGTTCTTGGGGAAAGCAACATCTGCAATGTGTCTTTGGTGTAGAAGAGTTGTATTTATCAGCATGGCAAAGCTTTACATTCCTGCAGCGTCAAGTAACCACAGATTTAAAGGCAGTATCTAAACATTGTTTAGTTTGTGGCTAATTATGGAACAGTCTGGTAGGTCAGTGTTACTGGCTGCTGCCTTTGCAGGACAAAAATAGGCTACTGAGGTGATCTAGGGATACAGCAAATATCTGGCAGAGCTGTGCTAAGAGCTTATACCTGCTGACGCATGGTAGGTAATCTGTTCTCTAAGCACCTCTAGCTGGAGGGCTGCAGCACCTAAAAGTGTTCCTCTGCTCCCAAGGTACCTGTGACATGTCCTTTACAGGCAAGTTGTCACGGCAAAGGCGTGCACTATTTGGATCCCTGTGCTTTGCATAGGCAAATCAAAGTGAGGAGATGTGATTTGTTTCCTTACCCCCAGTCTAATGAGTTCACAGCATCCTCTGCACAGCTTTCCTGGTGAGTTCCCTTTCGTTGGGAGTTTTGACCTGCTGAAGCCTCCTTCTCTGCATAAATACTTGTATCAGCTTCCTTATAGTATTTTGTGCAGGGTTGTGCTTTCTCTATTCCCTCTTTCCACCTGTTCTTCCAAGGGGACCACAGTCCTGCTAGTGAGATCAGTCTGTTGCTATGGAAATCTTTGTCACAAATGAAGACTTCACAGCAAGGCAGTGGTATTAAAAACCAGACATTTACATATGTCTCTGGCTCTGGCGGGATTTGGGTCTCATCACTGACTGCAGTGGAAGATGCAGCTGCTTTCCTGGTCCACCCAAGATGGTGCTGGCCTGGGAGACACAGGGTGGTGGAAGGACCCTGTATAGGTACCCAGGGAAACCTGCAAGCTATGTCCTTGCCTTTTGCATTGGCCTGCTGGAATATGGATCACTCACCACTCCAACAGCATTAATGCCACCTCCTCAAGAAGCACTTCAGCTTTTCCTCTGCAGTGCTGTGCTATAGAGCAGCAATGACAGCAGCTGTGAGGGTGAAGTCAAGAAAGAATATTGGAAATGGGTATGTAGGGAGGACAGTGTTGAACCTAAGCATGCTGTGGGGGCATGCAACCTCCTGAATGTCAGAGGAGATTAAAACTTCCCCCTGGGAAGGAGGTTAGAGGCAGGAGGAGTAATCCAAATATGCCATCTTCACGTTACGTCCCCCTAAGCATTGCTAAGTTTAGCTGTATCTCTTCCAAGAAGAGCTGCTCATCTAAATCCCAGGGCCTGGCTTTGAAAATTTCAGCACGTCCCCTGTACTGCAAAATCAAAGCTTCTTCCCTGCTGAATACACCTTTGATCAGAACTGTGAGAAATATTTGCAACCATGTGAAACTTGAATGATTTGGGGTTTCATTACACACTTGAAACTCAGACCATTTTCATCAAAGGCATTGCTAAAGTTCACCAACCCTCTAACAGAACCTTTGATGGTTTATGGCTTGTGTTTTGTGTGAAACTCATGGGTTTGCTTGACTTTTTTCAAGTGAAACTAGCTGAAAGTGGCTTTGACTGCATTTTGAGAACTTTGAGTCATAGAAGAAGCAGCTGGCTGAATTTTGTTGCCTTTACAGCTGCTGCATGGTATTATCTTGTCATAAAGGGTAATTCTGCTGAAAATCAATAATCGGGGTTTGTGTTGTACCTGGCTGAGAAGGCGGCGGAGAATGCTGGTAGGTCTGTGCTAGGTCTGTGCTCTGCTCTTGTTCCTCCTGGCTTGGAGAGCCCATGGCAGCAGCAGAGCTTGGCATTTCTCAGTGCTGACAAATACCTTGTCCTCAGTCAGCCTGGTGGGCTGCATTCAGGGAGATCCTAGCTTCTGGGAGCATGGGACTTCATGGAGGCAAATCTATTCTCATCCTGGTTCTCAGTCCTCATCGAGATCTTCATCCTCTCTGATGGTTTGGTCCCCAAAATGCCCATCTCCTGCTCTCTTGCCTCATTGTTTCTGCACCTCCTCTCCCAGTCTGCTGTAGCCACCCTCCTATGGCTTGTGAGCTGTGACCTGCTGCTGCTTGCTCAGAACCATGTTCTCTGGCAGCGAGATTCCCTCCCAGATTGGCAGCCAGGGCTCTTGACTATGCTCATCTGAAAATCAGTCTGGTACAGGCAGAATGGGTTCCTTTTTATCACTGCAGGGGAAGGGGGATCTTTCACTGAGAATTACATGCTCAAACTGCAGAACTGTCCTGGTTAGATTCTTGAGCTCCACTCTCCTGTGACTCTTGGTACACAGCAAAGAAGCATGAGGTGAAAAGTGCTGGCTTATAACAAAGCACCAGAGTAGATGGATAAATGTTAAATTTGCCATTTGTGCAGCCATTCACTCTGTGTGTGTATTGTACTTCCAAGTCTGAGTTCTCTTCTGTAAATCACTGACATTTTAAGAGCAGCATTTCCTACCTGGAACCATTTGCAAACCTTCAGAGGTCAGTGCAGCCAGAGCCTCTGCTATACGTTTCTATTTCACCATTTCAATTCCATTTTAACTTCCCTTTGGAAGAGCTGTAGCTTTGTTGTTATTAATCCTTGGTCCAAAAACACAAGTTTGAGGAAACAGAGACGTCATTCTTCTGGGTTGGAAGAGAGATGGGAAAGTTACATTTGCATTACATGCGTCTACTTGAGAAGATTTTCATGTTTAGATGCAGACTTTCGGATTTAACTGACATACAAGCTTTGAAAAACCATGTGTGCGACTGCAGCACAGCAAATGCTGGTATGTTGCTGCCTGGGGCAAGTGATGCTGAGAGCGCCTCGAGGGATGCTAGAAATGTCCAGCACATTGTACTTGCTGTAGTATATAACTTCTATGGCAGGAAACTTGACTCTTGGCAGGGTTTCCTTGTCTTCCACAAGCAAAGTACTGGTATCCTGTTTTAAATATGAGTGTGCTTAGCTTGAGTCAAGGCATCCTGCTTTGAAATGCAGTGTTTAGTTTCAAATATGACCTGTAATGGTACTTCTCTGGTTTGGATAATCCTGTGGGGACACTGCTGCTTTCTTTACCTGTTTCTCCAATTGTCTGACCACCCCACCCTGCTTCTCATCTCAATCAAAGCTGCAGTGCATTATGGCACAGTTCAGTACTTCTCCATAGTGAAGAGCAGAGCTGTAAATAAAGCCTTGGGGAAGCACATCAGCAGATTGGATCATGAAACAGCATCCTCTCCACAATACCTTTAACTTGTAGTTAGGAGGCAGCTGCAGCATGGACATGGTGCAGAGCTCCTCAGACACACAGCAGACTGCCTCTGAGATATTACCCCATCACACATGCTGCTGCAGCAAAGGGAGCTATTGAGTTTCAGGGCAAGCTGTAAAACCTGCACCAGCTCATGGTGTTCATATCCTTCATGGTTTCAGCATGCTCAGGCTCTGCTGCTAAGCCTTTTTTCCTTAGATGTGTCTGAGTGCAGTGAAGCAGGCACCCAGATTGCTCAGGGCTATCGGAGCTGCCTCTAATGAGGGCGTTAGGGACGTGACCTCTCTGTTGTTGATGTTAGCATACAGAACAGACAGCAGCAAACCTGATTTAAATCAGCTGAAGTGACGTGAGAGCAAAGTAAAATCACATGTCCTCATTACGAAACTCAACAGATAGGGATGAAAGTTGTAAAGGACTGCAAACTCTGCAGGGTTGACTTAGTTAACATGGTTACAGCCCGCCTTTCCATTTTCTCTGTGCATGTCCTTCTCTCCCATTACAAGAATGCTTTCCTGCTTTATGCCTTCTTGTTTACTAAATCAGAAGGAAAGCTGCACTGATTTACTAATCTAATCCTCTTAGACTGCTTCCTGTCAGCACTGTACTTGTGCTGTAAGTGACTGCTGCTTTGCATAAGAGCCAAACATTGCAAACAACAAGTGAGTGGCTAGAGACAGGCAGGTCTTACACCAAAGTGAATTCAAGGCTGGATTTGTTAAGTCTGCATTGGACTAGGCAATCAGGAAATATCATTTCTATCTTTGTCCACCCAGGGCATTGTAAGCCTGGTGGATCCCTGGAGGTGTTCAGCAATGCTCTGAAGCTCTCTCTACCTCCCAAGATCTATGCTATGCCATGTGAATGTGGCCAGAAACTTTCTCTTGGGTATCCTAAGGACAGACAACCTGGGGGAGAAACATATTCTTCAACTGCATCTGAAGGACTTCCCCATTGCCCGCTTCCAGCTGATGTTTGAAGATGCTAAGGTGATGATTTCAGATGCTGTCTGTCCCCAGCACGTCTGCAAAGTTGCGCATAGCCAAAGCTAGAAAAATGTGGAGATGTAGGAGCCCAGGAGGGTGCTGCTTGTGCGTGCAGTGTCCAGAGATGCTGAAGTCTTTTCCTGTGATACTTGTTGAGCATGGGTTTGGGGAGGTACAGCCTCTGTGGCTGAGGGTTCTCTGCACTCCTGGCCCTTTGCAGCCATGCTCTTTTGTCTTAAAGAAATAGCTTCAAGAATGAGGATTTGTGGCAGGTGTCTACACAAACTGCACTAATATTATTGTGGGGGTGTGTTTTATGTGTGGATGTAGGAGTCAGACCAGGATAAATGGTTCTGCAAATCTAAGAGCACAGGGAAATGCAGGCAGCAAATGTAAGAGTAGAATGAGGGTCAGTTATCATTAGTCAAGCTGATCTGAAGTAGTGAGATGAAGAGGGCTGGTTTTGTGTTACCTCCAGGTGCTCTGCATGTGTGAAGGACGGCATGCTGACAAGGCAAGCTAGAGATCTGAGGGCATTATGGGCCTCTTATCCTGGCAAGAAACACTTGTAAAAAGGCATGAGACACGGTTCAGTAACAGAAATTAAATGACCAGTGTGGATTCTGGTTTTTAGAATGCACAGAAGCCCTTGCTGTCACCTACTACTGTATTACTGAGCTGGTGAGACCAAAACCAGCAAGGAACTGGCTTCCTGAGCTGCATTCCTGCTAGATCACTACCTGAGGTGTGCTTTGGCCAAGAAAGGGCTGAACAAGTAAGAAAGGAGAGTGCAGCTGTGGAGGAAGGGAAAAGGTTGTGTATGATGGAGGGGAAGTGGTGATGCCAGTGAAGATCTCAGGACATCTGGGGTGCCAGGAAGTGTGCTAAGACTGACTGAAATCGGGATGTTATAGGAGAGGGTTTCTGAGGAAAGTTAATAACCTAGAAAGTGCTAACGAACATTTACTGTCAAGGCTGTGTCCCAGAATAGCAGATGTCTGTGTCAACAGCAGCACGAGGCAATGAAAGGGCATTGCACAACGTTGCATGCATGCAGGCTAGAAAATGGAAGAGGGCAGTGAAGCATGTTTTATCAGCTGCTCACACAGTGCCGTGCAGTCCCATATGTGACAGTTCAGGGTGAGGGCACTCCGACTGAAGCACATAGCTTATAGCTGCGGCAGGTTTCTGTGGGTGTGCACACACAACGTATGTCCAGATTAGCTGTGATGTGTATGTGTGGCTGCCGACTAGTGTGTGCAAACCATATGGCATGTGAGAGCAAGTCAGCACATGCATTGTCAAGGGAGAGCAACTCTCCCCTCTTACTGCAAAGAATTTGTGCTTCACCTTATGCCTGGGAAAGAAGTTCATAAGGAGCGATGAGAAAAGCAGCCAGTCCATAGGGAGATGAATGCCCGTCAGACATGGGGATTAAATGGAAGCACAACAGATCTGGATTGCTCATGCCAAAACCAACTTTGATTACTCTATAATTCAACATGTGTTACCAGCTCCTATTATTAGAAAGCCAAACTTCCTCCACTGTGGGAAGAGATGAGATGGAGCTTTCCAGCCTTGTGTAAGTTAATTACAGTACACATGTTAAAAGCAGCATCTGTCTTAGTCAATCTAGCTGATTATTGCAGCACTTTATTTTTAGTTATCAAGGAGAAGGATGACACTAATATAAGTGGAGAGCTTCTCGCAGATCTTGCTCAACTAAGTATTCTCCAATACCAGCTATGTCAGATCTGGTGGGTCTCCTCTTCTGGAGCCAAGCCAGGTGAAGCCCTTGACCTTGAGTGTGTTAACTTGCTTTTGACTACAGAGTTACAACAAAGATACTGAGACCTGGCTATTAAAGTCAGCTGTGAAAATGCTATGGTTGTTAAATCTTTGTGGTACTCCAGTGGCCAAAATATTTGATGCTCCACTTCTATTCTGAGTTCCCTCTGTTGCAAATGTTTCTGGTCTGATGACTGAAATGCTTTGATTTATCACATAATCACACCCTCTTCTTTCCTTTATGTCTAATTCTCCTGCCTGGTATTATTTCAGCTCTTGGACAAGACCTACAATATGTGAGTGTCAGGGTGACTAAGCCAGCAAAAGCATGCCAGATGAGCTTTCTTTGCAAATGTGGGAAGCTTCTCCCAAACAACTAAGAAGTCTTGAGGTCTGGCTTTGGCTGAAAGCTCAAAGTATGGCAACAAGTCCTCTCTCCTGCCTTAGGACCAGTGGGTGGATGTGGTGCTGGTGTCACACAGGAGGTATGGAGTTAGCATTCACGGTATGTTTATGTGCCCTGGCTGCCACAGCGCTGATGGAGCTGGGAGGCTGGCACTGACATCGCTCCTCATGAGCTGCAGGCCTGGGGAAACCTTGGTTTGCTTTTCTATTTACAGCACAAATGAAAAGAACTTGTCTCTTTCCCAAACTCACATGAAAAGGTAAAGGAGAAGTGAAAAATCTTGAGCAGCAAAGCCCATTCCCTTTGGGTTTGAGAGCAGCAGCCAGGCAGCCCAACAGTGCTTGGAAAGCCCAGTTAATGAGCAGTACAGAGAAACCACAGTCTGCTGGTAGTGACAATCTCCAGGGTTGCTCCCCCTGGACCCGACTTGTGATCTTATGATCAGGGTACCTAGTTAGGTGGTGATGGAGAATGGAAAGAGCATTAACAGATCCTCATCGGATCTGAAGCAGTAATACTCCATGGACCTGTGTCTATTTTCATAAGAACACTTCTCAGAGGTCTTTGCTTTCTAAGCTTGTATTTATCAGAGCCTGCTAGTAACAGAGTTTCTGTGTGCGGTTTCAGCAGAGGTATTGCAGGTGCCAGCTGTGGTGTTTGTGACAGATGTGTACACAGACACCTTGTGCAGTAGATCTGCTATCTGCTCAGCACAAGGAAATCTGAACAGGCTGACTAGCTCTATGTCCTATAGCAGCACGGGAGGCTGGTTCTGTCTTATAAGAGATCACACTTCCCTAGGTTTTGTGCTAGGACCATTTCCAGCATGCGTTTACCATTCTTGTGATTCCTATCTCTTGCTTTGCTATTTATCCTTCCAGAAATGACAGAACAAAATGCAGCTAAAAAAGGCAATTCTTGACTCTTTACAGTGAAGCTGGACTTGAGATGTCCAACAAGGGTCATCAAAAGGTGGTTATGATTCCTGATGCTTCCTCCACACCTCCTCAGAAAGAAACACCCATCATCACTGCTCCTCCAGAGCAGGAGAACACAGGCCTGGGCACAACAACCAAGGGCTTCTTGCCTCTCCAAGTCTCCATGCAGGAACTGAACCAAGAGCAGTGTCATGCTCCATGGTTATGGTACTTGCATACCACACATGGATTATGTTCACCTTCCAGCTGTGTGCCTGATATGAACTTATGGCTCATGTGTGATAGGGCATGCACTTTGCTTATGGTAAGAAGTTATATGCCTGATAACATAGTCTCCAAGAGAGATGAGAGGTATGAACAAGCAGGTATTAAGAGAAGGTCCTTGGGTATTTCTGACTCAGCTGGAGTCCCAGCAACTCTTGAAATACTTTGAGGAGCAATCATGATACACTTTGAGGAGCCACCAGCTGGTTCTCCAGGCAAAATGCAAACAAATTAGGCTGGTTGGGAGGGAAATTAATGTCCCTTGGGACACCAGCAACATGAGATATAGTAGATCTGTCCCCTTGAGTCCTTCAATTTGAAGCAGGCCTGCGCCCCACGCATAGGATGTCTCCAGGATCAGTCCAACAGGAACAGCTGGAGCAAAGCAAACTTCATGAGCAGCGGAGCCATTGTGTCCAACTCCTACTGACTACTGAGGGAATGTGTTTATTGTGAAACAGTTAATGGTTGTGTGATTACAGAGAACTATTACTCAGTGGAGATAACTTCAAAAGGTCACAGTTGCTGTGTTTACTCCCAGGAGGTCTCTGAGGCCACAGTGGTATGAAGGGTGGATAACGTACTTGCTCACTGCAGGGAATGGCTCCCACAGCCCGCATGGGGCTCATCTTGCTGCACCTCCTCATCCAGCTCTGCCCATTCCTACAGCCTTGTGCTGGGGTGAACTGAGCATGAGGGAAAACTGTTCTTCCCATGGCTTGGCTGTTCTACAGTGAGTGGCCATAGTGTCAAGGCCTTCTGTTGGCGCTGGAGCCCCTCAGCATGCCAACCATCCCGGGCAGCCAGAGATGCAGCTGCTGCTGGCATCGTGTGAGTTCACCCGCGCACAGCCAGGGTATTAGACTTGACTTTACTGTTCCTGTAAGCCAGGATGAGTGACTGACATGGTGAAAACGCCTCTGCTCAGTGTGAGCCTTTGTAGTGCTGCAGCCCAGGGATAAAGTGTTCAAATGAGCACCCTGAGAGAGCCTTTTCCCATCTGATAAGAGCTGGAGTTATTTGCAGAGACTCCTCACCTGCGGCTGGATGCCTGCCTTCCTCTTCTGCTCCCCACTGCAGGGAAGCACTGCCAGGTGAAAGCAGATGAAAGATTGCTGCTCATTTGGTAACAAATAACTTCCAAGCCCACCCAAGAGACTTTCAACTTAACTGCTCTCTTTGTTCCTTTTATGTCTTCCCTTTGTTTGGTGAGTGCACTAATGCAAGCTCCAAGTAAGCATCTGTACTTATAAGACCGGAACAAATAGGGAAAGGATGATAATATCCAAAGGTTTTACAGGAAAGGTTAGAAAGGGAAGCAGACTACGGAGACTGCTGAATGGTGGTTTGCTTGACTGATGTTACAAAGGCAAAATACAGAAAAAACATTCCTTGGAAAATGCCTCTGAGCGGTGATTGCTTTCTCAGAAAGCTTTGCAATTAGGCATGAAAAGAGTCCTTCCAAGCTTCTAAGGTGCATTAAAGATGTTATTATGAAATAATTAAGCTACATGGAATAACCCGAGATTGGCTCTGTCCCCTACCTCCCTATCTGTTGAGTTCTTTATGTAGAGGCCTTGAAGTGAGGTCTTTATATAGCAGCCCTCAGAATAATTCTATGTTTCTGGCTCACTGCTGCCCTGTTCCAACTATCTGCAGTGCACACTGTCCTGCCGACACCAGACAGGAGAGGTGAAATGAGCTTTGTGTGTTAATAACATCATTGTAAGCTTACACATCATCATAGGCTTACACAGCTAGAGAGCCCTGATAGCACTGACTCCTGACCTTGGGATCTGTCTACAAGCTCAGGATGCATAAGAGCTGCTTGCCTTTGCACTAGTCCCAAGTATACATGGTGACCAGCATCTCTTTGCTTCTCCAGGGGTCTTCTGTGTCAAATGAGCATTGCTGAGCACAGAAGTGACAAGACTGGGTTAGTTAATTCTTAAATCCATTCAGTAGCTGATTGGTATCCCCTGTTCATCTTTTCCACATTTACTCTGCTGCTGAGAACTAGAAGGCAGTGTTTTTTCAAGCAAATATATGTGATTGTGTGTTTCTTGGAAGCTAAAAGAAAGATTCAGTAGCGTGAAAGCCAATAATAGTGTCAGTGCTGGAACTGAGGTGTTTATTAGAGTAAGGCTTTCCTTTTTCTCCCCCCTTACTGCACACTCCATGGAGACCCACTGTCTGTGCCTGCCTGGAGAGGCTGGTCCAAAGCAGATCCACTGATGCTGCCTGTGGAGTGCGAGTGGCTGCCAGCAGTGACACAGGAGCCATGTCCCCACGGCAGGCTGCCCTCAGAGCTGGGACTCGTGAGCATGGACATAATCTTTCCCACTGGTCAGCTTTTGAACCCAGTGCAGTCAAGCCAGAACTCTGTAAATGGTCTCATTTGTTGACAAAAGGAATGAGCAATACAATTGCACTACACAGCTATAAACTGAATTATTGAAACTACAGAAGCCCCATAAAACCGGTGAAACAGCAAGTAATAACACTTGGTTCTGGAGAAGAATTAGACAGGACACAATCCTGCTTGCTTCAGAAAGCCAGGAGCAGCTCTCTCCATCCCATGGAGTCCATGCTCTGGGATTACATTTGTGGCTGTTGCTGTTTCTTAAATCTCCAATCTATTACAATCTCCTTTCTCCCCTAAGCCAAGACTTTATATGCTCCTGGAATATTGTTATCCTTTGTTTAGTCTGCCTTAGCTCACAAGAGCTCCCACCTTTCCACCTATTGCCAGAACTGCCTGTACAGTGGAAGGTACTACTGATCACAGTGATCATCAGCATTTGCAATGAGGCTGAGCTGGCACAGCTGTCATAGTTGTAATATTAGGGATGCCTCACAGAGGTAGCACTGTTGTAATAAGCAGAGGCTCTTAGTTTCATTTCCCACTGTAGCTTCAAACCCTCTCCTTTCCCTTTGCTATGGCTTTGCTTTTTCTTGGAGACGAGTAGTTTAGAGTCGCTTCCATTCTATCTATCCATTTATCTATCATTTTGGAAAACCATCATCTCCAGTAGCTACAAGGTCTCTTCAATCTATCTCTTTCTCCAAATGACAGAAGACTCAGCCCGGCACAGAATCTTATGCTATTGCCACAAAAGCCATGAGATGCTGCTGTGAGCACCCAAGCCAAGAGTTCAGTGAACCAGCCACCAGTGTTACTTCTCTTTTCACCAGCTGGATCCTCCTTATGCTTGTGTCAGCCAAGTACCTAAACACATCTGCTGTGTGCTTGAGGAAGAAGTTCCTCATTGCTGCTTCTGCACTCAAATATTCTGTAACTCCATCAAGAACTGTATGGAGTGATGGTCTTTCAGAAGTGCGTTCCTATTAAAGTCAATGGTGCAGAACCCTTGGTTTGAGTGAAAAAAACCAGGGCTTGACTCAGAAGGTTTTACTTGGGTAGGGAGGGAAGGATGAAGAACTTCCTTTCTGGGATTGACTGCTGAGGAGAGATGTTATGGACAAAAGATGTGCAGGTTTCTTGTTCTGACATTTGCTTTTGTATCTTAAACTCAATTGAACTGTGTGTATTGTCAAGCATTTCTTTTGGAAAAGCATGGATTAATTAGATGCAGGACTTAATACAAGTCCTCAAAAAAACACTTTGTGCTTTCTGACTTTGCCTTTAATGTAAAGCCTATTTGACAGGAGGTTTTCAGGAGTGTGTGCCTGATGACTCATCTAAAGCATGGTGGGAAACCTGCACTCCCATTTACCTTGGTGGGAAATGGTACATACCCTCCTGTTAGTGTATGAGCACTGTCTGATAAGTTTCTCTAAAAGGAAATTTCATCCCTCTAGAAGATCTTAGGTCTTTTAGGGCAGGACTTGGCAATCTAACCTAGGTCCAGCCTTCTTCACATTAGGAGTGATGCTCCCAAGCCCCCCTGATGGGAGCTGGGCATAGCACCTCATGCATTTCTAACAGTCCCTGTAGCCTTATGCTTGGTCCGCTGCACCCTTTGTTGAGCTCCTCAGTGCTGCTGGACCACTGGCAGGATTCCTCAGGGAAGAGTGAGATGCTGCCTGGTATAAACTATCCTTCAGGACAGTTCTGCTGTCTCGGAGAATCTCCTTCTGCACCCTTTAGGAGTGTCTGTCTCCAGGGGGAGAGAAACCAGATCCTGGGGAGAAGAAACTGTTTATCTTCAATTTAATCCTATATAGATCCAAGCAAAGCGCAGCACTGGTGCACAGAAGCAGATCAGTGTCCTTCCCTCATTGGAATGTGATGGAATTAAAGACCAGGCACTCTGCAGCAGAACTGACCAAGAGCTCAAGGTGCAATTGGGCCACCTGGGGCAGAGACAGTGATGGAGGGGCTCTTCACCCCCAACTTGTTCACTGAAAGAAAATAGCACAGAGCTCCTTGGCTATTCTGCTTTGTGCTGGGAAATGTCAGAAGGCACCTGGGGTGTTGGCAGGCTGTCTGGTGTCATCAGCAGAGAGGACTGATGTCCTGTCTTAGCAACTTGTTATTCCAAGGTCCCAGAGTCACAGAGGACAGAAAGCCCATCCTGAGCGTAAGTAGCTGGAAGGCTTGGTGCTAGTTTTGATGGGGAAAATCAGTTTCACCATCAGAATGGCGAGAAACCTTTTCTTTTTTCCTATTTTAATGAAAACTGCAAGTCTGAAACAAAGAATAAAACCCACAGGGACACTAAACCCTCCATCTGGATTTTCTTCCATGCTTGACCATTTCACGTGCCTCTGTCTGTGCAAAATGAATGAAAGGTTTCAATCCAGCTCCTGGTGGGAAAAGTGTGCCCAGCAAAACTGGCACTAATTGGCTCCCTTGTTAGCAGCCTTGGAGAGAAGGCAAGGACCAAACTGCCATTCAGGCTGAATCTCCTGCAAGTACCAGCAAGACCTGAGCTCCTGCCTCAGCAGCTTGTGTGATGGGCTGGGAAGTAGGGAAGCAGGTCCTGATGTTTTGCCTCTTTTCAGGAGTGTAACATCAGAGTCCTCTTTCTAGGCTTGCCGACTTAGCATTAAATTCTCTTAAACGATATTCGTGATGGAAGTGCTACCCTGACAGATTAATTGAGCTATAACATATGCAAAGTAATGTGAGAAAAGAATGCAGTTGCATTACCTAGTCTTAATGCTGCAAATAGGCACTGCTACCTGCAGTGCTGACTGTCTGGAATGCTAAAGGATTGTAATCCTGGGTGCAGCAAATGAGGCATTTTAATGATAAAAAAAACATCAGTTGAGGCTCACCTGCAGCTGAAGGAAGGAGAAACACATCTGGGAAGTGGTTCTGGAGCGAGTACAGTGGATCATCATATAAAAATAACACATGAAACTGGCTTGCATAATATCTCCCAATGAACAGAAGATAGACACTGAGTTCCATGTAATTTAATTTCAATTAGTGCATTGGAGCTTTCTAAAGAATGGACTACATCTTCTTCTACAGTTACTCACAGACTATTAAACACAATGCAGAAAAAATGACTATGCAAATGAGAATTATCTTATTGGTTTTAGCATCTTTCTCCCTCTTCCTTTCCCAGGTAATTGGGTGGGTAGGTGCTGGGAAAAAAATGGATGATGGGAAATGTGAATAATTAAATCTCTGCAGCACTCTCTTGTCTTAGATGCAGAGGCCCAAAATACATGTGTGTGTCAGTTTAATTTAATTTGCTGTTAATTAGCTTAAATGGTAGCCTTGCCTGCCTTTGCTTTCACTGCATTTCTGTCCAGGCTCCCATTAGGCAGCTTGATAAAGCAGGTGCTTGTTAAAATACCCTAAGTGCCTATTTACATTACAAAGCTATTCCTAGCACTTGTGGTAAGGAAAACTGAAGTCTTGTCCCTGGATACAGCTGGTGGGAGAGAGGAAGCAACACCCTGTTTTCATGATTTAAACTCCAGAACGTTAATTCCCAATACTAATAAGACCAGAACTTAAAATCCAAGGTGCAGCAGCATCCAATAAATAAGTAGATATGTAGCTTTCTCCAAAATAAGATGGGCAATAGAGGTCTACCTGGAGTATTTAGGTGTTCAGCTCCCATCAATTTCTAATGCATGAAAAGCACTATGCCTATACATGGATGTAAATGAATGACTGTACCTATAGAGGGATGTGTGAATGAATGCCATTCAGAAAAAAAAAAATCCCAATTATTTAGTTCAGGTCAATAAAGGAAATGTAAAATTTAGGGCTCATTTTTATCAGCATGAAGGAAAACCTGGGAGAGTGCAAACTGTGAACAGGCAGGGAAGAGAAAGAAGAGGTGGGAAAGAGGCAGCAGCAGTGGAAAAGGGCATGGATGAGGAATTCAGCATAGGGTAGTGTTCTTTCAAATATTGATATGGAAGGGGTATAAATAGACACAAATACGTGCTTGTGGAGCCAATAAAGGTCTTGTTTACAAGTGAGTGGAGTGATTCATTAAGAATGAGAACAAGCACCTGCTCTGAAAATAAGGGAAATACTTAATGAAAGCACTGGGAGAAGTAAAGTGATGCGAGTCCAAGTGCTCCCAAGAAAGAGACAAGTTCAGCACCCCCATGGCTCACCTTTGGTGTTTGTCAGCAGCGTTCCTGCTCTGCTGGCAGAGGGGCTCATAGGGGGTGGCACAAGTAGTTCAGTACTGGAGTATCTGGTTCTTGAGACTTCATTCCAAGCTCTATTAATTACAAGTTAAAAAGGAGGAGAAAGAGGGGGGGGAGAACCCACCAAAAAATTAAATCTCAGCTCATTTCTCATTTTCAATTCAGTAACTTCTCCAGTTCCTTCTTTTAATTTTACTTATCTCCAGCAAGAGAGAAAATACAGGCACAGGGAGCACAGTGTGAACTCCCTGGCAAGTGTCCTGGTTCCACTTGTGGAGCAGTCATCTCTGACTGCACCTGATGAGCTCTGTAGGTTGAGGGGATGAGGTGGTGATGCTGTCAGATTAAATCCTTTCTTGTCTTTGTCTTCATGAGGACCCAGCTCTTTAGATGTGCCCCTCTTTCAGGAGGCAGGTACATTTGATGAGGTTGTGAGACCTCAACACTAGCTGAGAACAAAGGGAGATGGTCAAATAAGCACAAAAATAACCGCGGGGGTGATGATGGAGGGTAGTAAGAAAGAACTTAATGTTCTGTCTTTTTTATCTCTCCTCCTTCCAGAAGAGATCCCTGGAGCCTGCACACTATCCTGTCATGGTGGCTGTGATGGACATGAGCTTGCTTGGCCTGCACCCTGCTGAGCCAGCACCATGATGCACAAGGCTGCATGAATGCAAAGAAGGCATTTTCCCAGCCCAGGTCAGTCTTATCAGTGCAGGGAGGAATTGCAAGGGCGTTATTCAGTGTATTAGAGCTGTTTTAATTGCCTCCAAGGTGTGCTTAGCCACAGCTAATGCTAGTAATTTATCTTTCTCCTTCTCAGAGCTGCTATTCATACTTCTTCTGCTTAGTAGGAGTTGGAAAAAAGGTGTAGAAATTGCCCTGGTAGCACTGTGTCACCCTTGCTGTGGGACCTGGTGTGCTGACTGCCCAAGTGCTTTCTGCGTCTTGTTAGGAGCTGTGGCTGCTCTGCAGCACTGCTCCTAGCACTGCTATTCCTGTCACCTGGAAAAGAGGGACTTCTCTTGAGTTTGATACCAATGAAAGACAAGAATTTTCTCCTGTTACCTTGGGAAACCTTTTTCCTCCCTGACAGTTTGCTCTGCCTAGTACAGACTAAGAGAATAATTCAGTCTGAGTCCTGGGAGAGCTGCTGCTGCTCCTGGGATGATAAGGGTTTGAAACTACCAGTTGGCAAATCAGGCTCTTCACCAGCTCACCTGTAACTTAACATTTGTGTGAGGATAATAAGGCTCCATACTAGAATAGCAGCCTTGAAGAAAGCACTTTCTTTCCATGGGGAGTAATTCAGTAATCACTGGTGGCAGGCATTGCCCTGGGAGGCAATGTCTGAGAGGGAGGGCTGTCTTATTCCCCATTTCTTCATGTACCTGAGACAAGGAAATCCCATGTTCTTAGTTGGCTTTCTGGCTAGGTTCAGCCGTGCCAGCCCATGCTGTTTCCCGAAACAAGGAGGCACCAAATATAATCAGTTCTAAGTAATGTAAAGTCTGGTGGCTTTTTAATGGAAAATAACTGAGACCCATGAAGGTAACTGACTTAGTTTTAGGTCCTTTGGACCTTAGTACAAAAATGTAGAACAGGATCTGGGAATGGAGAGTATCTGAAACCAGCAGATGTCCAGGGAGGGAGCAGTGAAACTATCTGCTCAATGAAAGGACAGGATGATTGCTAAGTCTGTAATGTTAATTAAGCTGGAGCTCCAAAGACTGCCAGCAAGTATGAATACTGTAAACGACTCTCAAAGACCACCATCACCTTTTGTATACTACATGAAACTTGTGTAGCCGCATGAATATGTATGTATGCCCAGTGACTGTAAAAGCATGATCTGTGTGGCAATACGGGGACACACACTTGGAGGAGCTATCCCCCATGTCTCCTGGAGCTGAATAAATACCTGCTTGTCAACTTAAAACTTTGTTGGTGAGTTTGTTCCTGGAGTTTTCTCTGAATCAGTCCAAGAACCCTCGAAGCCCATTGCAGCAGATGTATCTACACAGTCAGTTTAGCACAGGTTTGATCCTTCTCCTGGGAAAAGAGCATCAAGCCCTGAAGCTCATGCTAAACTCCTGCCTTAGCCTGGAGCTCTGCAGGGGGAGGGAAGCCCAAGCTTTGATCATTGGAGTTGCACTGACAAGCTGTTGCCAGGGCTTGAAGCACTCCAGACTCAGCTCTCTTGGGCTTCCCCTCCTAGTGCAAATGCCCCCAGCCAGGCAAGCACACAGCAGTGGTGGGGCTGTCTGCTTCCCCACTCATCTTCTGGCCTTGCTCTGACCACTGCAGGGGTGACTGCCTGTCTTCAGAGAGAGGAACAACCCTTCCCTGCCCCAGCTCTTGGTACTGTGTATTTACACTCGGGATAGAGCAGAGCTTCTGTAACAGCTGGGTCTGACACTCAGCACAAAGTGGTCCTGATGCCTGTGACAGGCAATTGCCGTGTCTGCTCAGCAAAGGGATCATGTTGTCACAAGCTCTTATGAGAAGAAGATGGGCTTGGCCTTCCTATATGCTCCCTTCAGGGATGGATTTGTAGGGCAGATGGATACTGAGTTGCCCTGGTCCTCCCTGACAGTCAAGTTGTGAGGATAAGGGGTAGAGACCATTTGCTTAGCCTGTCAGTATGATCTGATTTCACTCTGCATTCAGCAGAGAAGCTGTTTCCCCTTGAGCTGTTATGCACTTTGCAGTTACTTCTTTAAAATGACTTAGTTATACATTTGCTACGTGTTATTTTGAATTCTCTTGAAGATCAAGGATGCTACAGAGCCGGCAAGATAAAATTAGCATCTGAGCTGGAGCCTTTGCTTGGTGTAAGAAACACAGATCAGCTTCACTTGCAGTGAATGCTGGAAGGTGAATTTCATTTGCATCTTCCTTTCAGCAGACCTAGCTCTGTGTTCCTTGTTTGTTTTGAGTGCCACCACAGCCCATAAGCTGGTCTGGTAGTTTCAGTAAGGCTGCTTCCAGAGAACAGCATGAGTGTTGAACCGGGCCTCAAACTGGTAAGAAATCAGTTTGTTCGAAATCAGTTTTTATCTGCTGACAGTGCAATTGTGGGCTGTTTCAATAGGGAGTTAAGGGGGAACATTCATGCTGGTTTAGGTTTGTGCACAGCTCTAAGGCATCAGTGCTAAGCACAGTACCAAGCCTGGGGGTTGAAAAGGTTGCTAGAATGAAGAAGAGCCACTGATGCCATGTAAAGGTGGAGAAGTGCTGTGAAGTGAGGGCTGTAATGGTCCATTTGGGTTGTGTCAATGCTCATGAAGCATCTGGTTGTGGTGGGTAAGTGCTCTCAGAGGGAGAAAGCAGTGGGTGTTGAAGGCCACTTCAGCGTAGCAGAGAGTAGCTGAACAGGTATAGAGGAAACAAGGCACAGAGTTTCAAGGTGAAAGTAACCATCAGGAGGGTTGACCAAAATGGTGGTCTAAAGACTCTTTCTCAATACTTTCTTAAGGCAAGTTTTTCAGGTGCTTTTCAGGTAGGTAAGTTTCGTAGAATCAGAGAATATCGCAAGGTGGAAGGGACCCATAAGGATCATAGAGTCCAGTTCCCTGCTCCTTGCAGACTACCTAGAAATAAACCATGTGGCTGAGAACATCATCCAGATTCTCCTTGAACTCTGATAGGCTTAGTGCCATGGCCACTCCATGATGGAGCAATAAGTGGGATCAACCAACTTCTCGGTGAAGAACCTCTTCCTAATGTCCAATCTGAACTTCCCTAATGCAGTTTTATTCAATTTTCTCCTGTCCTCCCACCAGATACAGGAGATCAGCACTTCCTGCTCTGCTGAATCCCTACCAGTTTAACCCTATGCAATTTCTCAGTATGGCAACAACTGAGCAAGATCCCATTTCATGTACCAGACATCAGACAAGGCAGTCTATAGCCTCTTCTACTTCAAGATGTCCAAGACTCTGGTTTTCAGACTCGGGAGGGAAGATCATCCCCATGTGCTCAGCAGTGCTCTGGCACTTACCGACCCCTTCCTTGCTTTCAAGTGCAGGGCTGCAGCAGGTTGGGACAAGAAATGATGCGCAGAAATTCCAAGTTTAGATCCTTCATTTTTCCCTTTGGTCACAATTTCAGCCTTCACCCAATCTATCCTCCTACAGATTTGCTGGTGAGGTACCCTGTTACCCTTTTGAAAACAGGCCTAAAAGTGATAGCCTTCATAGCACTGTGTTGGCCCTATTACCACGCTATATAATGGTTTAGGTTCCAACCCCCTGCCATGGGCAGGGACATCTTCCACTATAGCAGGTTGCTCCAAGCCCCCATCCAACCTGGCTTTAGATAGAGCATTAGGCTTCACAGATGAAGCATTATCTTCTCAACCTGCACCAGGAGGTGACTGGAGGTACACCTCTGTGATGGAGACCCAAGCTGAACTCCTTAGGCTTCAAAGTCTTCTTATCCAACAGCTCAGGTGTTAGAGCACTGACCCCAAAAGCAAAAGCTGTGTTTAGCACATCTTAGTCTTTTATTCATGGTGTGTCACCCATGGTGACAACGAGTCAAAAAAGAAGAATGAGAAGGAAATATTAGACTACAGAAGAGCTGTCTTGGAGGTACAGATGGGATCTCCGAGGGGATAGTCATGATTAAGAGACCCATTTTCAAATTTGGCAAATGTCTGCTGTTGCTTCATATTTACAGATTCTGCATCCAAAAGCTAAGGAGCCCTGTATTTCCAGTGATTTAATTCCCACTGAAACAAGAGATACATTTTCTGTCTCTTTATTTGCAGATATTTCAGAACAGTTCTGAGTTGTCCCACAGTATTTGGGATGATTTACTGAGGAAGATCTAAGATGGGTTGTAAGTAAGCATAAGCAGGTGTCTGTGCCTTGATCTTTATTGATTTATATCTACTTATGCCAACACAGGATTACTCATTCAAGAAGGTAGCTATGAGTACCCAACCTTTAAAGTCAAAGTTGTTTTAACTGGACTTATAAGGTAAAGTGTTTCATGTTTCTGAAGTGGATAATCAGTAGGATGAATTCAAAAGTACTTGCACAAAGTTACATGCTTTAAATTGGGTGTTTCTTGGAATATTGTTGTCACTTATGGCTGCGTATTTACAGCAAGGCATTAAGAAGCAACACAAATGCGGTCCATCTGGAACCACTGGCATTAGCATCCACTCGATAACAGCAACCAGCCAGACCTGAATACTTAAACAAGATAATGTCATACTCTACTAAGCTGTTGATGAAGGTAGCATTGTGCATTCAACTAAGGATAGATACTTGCCACAAACAGATCCAGACTTCTGAATTTGGACCTTTATGTCCAGATTTTGACGTTTGCCCCATTAGAGGAATAAGACCAACAGAATTTTAGTTCTGGAGCCAACTTGTACACAACCTGAAGGAGGTGGGAAGGTGGATTCAGGCTGATGTCTGAGCACACTGGAACACTGTGCCCTCATTCAGAAATCCCCAGGCTATAACTCAGAGAAGATGTTCTGCTTATGATACAGTCCTGCATGGCCTCTGGTTACAGGACATTAGAACATCAAAATGAGGGCCCAGAGGAGCAGAGAAGGCTGCTCCTCATGGCCTGGAAAGGCCGGTCACCACTGCTCAGTTTATAGGAGACCAGGATAAGCTGTCATAGCAGGAGGTTGATTCAGAGAAAACTCCAGGAACAAACTCGCCCACAAAATTTTCAAGTTGTCATGCAGGTATTCTTTATTATGGTGCCAGGAGACACAGGGGATGGCTCCTAACGTGCGTCCCCTTATTGCCCTCATTTTGGCATAGTAGGTACAAAAATGTGGTGGTGGTCTTTGAGGGTCGTTTACTTCTCCCAACAGTCTTCATTACTGCTGACAGTCTTTGGAGCTCCAGCTTAATTAACATTACATACATAGCAATCATCCTGTTCTTCTACCTATCGGTTAGCTTAACTGCTCCCATCCTGGACATTTGCTAGTCTGGGATGCTCCCCAATAGACGTTTACACCAACTTAATGGGTTCATAATTATAGCAATCATCCTGTCCATCCACCCATCAGCCAGTTTAACTGTGCCCATCCCCAGGTCTTGTTTTTCTATTGTTTTTCCCACTATTTTGTACTAAGGTCCTAAGGACCCAAACGATGTCAACTTCCTTCAAGTGCCAGTTATTTTCCATTACAAAGCCACCAAACCCAGCCTTACCCAGAACTGGTTACATTTGGTCCCTTCTTGCCTCAAAGTCTGTCCCAGCATGGAAGGGACTGGGAAAACTGATGGATGATGCTGTATTAAGGATTTCTGTTGGAACAATCAAGTTGTTTATTTTTTTTTCTCCTAGGGAGAAGGATAAAGTCCTTAAGGACCAAGGGTGACTGGAATTCCCAAGAAGCAGTAGTAACAGCCAGCAACCTCTTTTATGCTGAGGATAATATTCCCAAACAAAGGACAAACAAGAGAGAGCAGGGCATGTCACCTTCCACTGTGCAGGACTTTCATTTGTGAAATCCATAGAAAATTAAGGAGCTAGCAGTTTTCACAACTAGCTTGCTTGCTTACCTTCCCTTCCGATGGTCCATGTAGAAAGGGACTGGATTTCATCTCTCTAGCAGCTGTCTAAAATCCCCCTGAAATGGTTTGCTTGGTTCCCAAGTCACTCTCATTTGAGGCTTGACACTTTTCTTCCTGCTGCTGTTTTACATTTCATTGTTTCAACGCTTTCAGATAAAAATAGTTCTACTCCAGCAAATTACTGGAAGTGCAAACCCCATTGTTTCCCTGCTCCTCAGCATTCAGCACACCGCAGCAGCAATATGCCTTTCATCAGGTGGACCAGGAGCTCTTTGCATCCTCCGTAATGGTTTCCACCTCAGATGCTGGGATTGATGTGATGGCAATTTCTATGAGTCTGTTCCCTGTCATAACACAAGATGCACACGTGTGTGGGTACATCCACACGCTGTTTTTCACTGCCTGCTTCCAAGCTGATGTGGAAGCTGTGTGGAAAAGATGAATGTTATTTGGCAATTAGGCCTGGTAATTACAGGATGTGCTTTTCTGGAGGTAAAAAAAAATATTGTTTTCACTTTTGATCTGTTTGGAATGAGGAAACGCTCAGGATTAGAAAGTGTTTTCTAGTTAGAACAAATGTCACAGATTTAAAAACATTGTCATTTAAATTCCTCCTAATGTTCTTTGGCTTGAACAAGTGAGCTCTTAATGTCCCTTTTAATTAGAGCATTTCAGTGTGGCACCTAATGACAGCAAGTCCCTGAGTAGTAGACATGGTCCAGCTGAGAAGGGGAACTCCAGGGTGGGAACTTCAGCAGAAGCTGTCTCTTTTTCGGCTTTTTTAGGCAAAAGTGCTAAGGGAAGCACAGGATCTCTCCAGGAAAATGATCCCCCACTTGCAGCGGGCAGAAACACCATGTGGTTTGGGAGATGCTGGCTGTGGGTGCTGGGTTCTGCAAAGGGCCTGGTCTACATTTCCCAGAGCCACTGTGAGTTTTCCTCTCTTTGCTGCTGTATCAATTTGCAAGTCACCAGCACAGGCAGTGGTAGCTAAGCAGGACTGCTGCCCACAGGCTTTAGCTCCCTGCCCCTGCTGCCAGAGTTCTCTCCCTCATTCACTGCTCCCAAGAGTTCTGGTTTCTATTCAAGTAAAGGTTTGGTTCTTCCCCCATTTCCTCAGCCAGCTCCCACGATGCTGGATGCATTCACCAGTGACTGCAAGTGAGAAGGGTCTTGGTAGCTTTCTTGGGAAATATATCCTTTGAGATGCCAGGGGTTGGGACGTGGGCTGCTGGGCAGGTGGCTGATGGTTACAGGAGAGCAGTACATGTAGTGCTGGAAAATACAGCATCCTTCAAGCACATCCGTTTTGCTTTCCTACAGCCTGGAAATGGCAGAGGGAAGTACACTGATGGGAATTGGATTATCCAGCCCCTCAATGCTCTTCTTTTCTAGCTCCTTCCTGGTCAGCATTGGTGCCCCCACTTGGCTCTTTTCTCCAGGAGCATCACCATGCATCCACCATCCTAGGCGGTTTCAAGGGCAGGAGAAGGACATGATGGCTGAGAGCAGCATGTGGCCAGTGTTCCTTCATAGTCAGTGCGCACACTGAAAGAGAAATGAACTGTATGGGCAGCTCCCGCTGATGGAAATCCAAAAGCTCTGGTGAAGTCAGAACTTCACCTGGGTTCACACCAGTAGTTTCTGGCCCAGTTTCTTCCTCCTTGAATGATGAATATATCTGGAGGCTATTAAGATTGAGTCTTTGTTGTTCTTGTGCTTCTATCATTTGTCAGGCTCTCAAAGCATAGAGAGGAAATGTTGATCTGGAAAACGCTGCTGATACCCATAGGGTAGCAGATTTATTGGTGCTTGTGCCCAGGCACCATCCAAGGGAGGAGGAAGGGATAAGTGTGACCTAGGCAGGTGTCACTGACCTTTCTGCCCTCTTCCCTCAGGACAATCATTTAAAGCAGTCACCTTCCCTTGATAGCTCATAAACTATCACTGCTGGAGCTGGGCAGTGTGTCTGGACCAATAATACCTTGACAGACAAGGTGATGTTTTCAGGAAGGAAATACTGCCAGCTTGATTGTTTAACCTCCAACATTAGGGCAAAGAGGTTCATTTTGGATGATCCTTGGCACCAATATTCTTTCTTTGCTTCCCCCTCCCGTCATGTTTATTTCCTTCTTTTTAAAGTGCATTCTGCTTGTGCTCTTCCTCATTCACAGCTTGCAAACTGCTGTGTACCCTGGAAGAGCTGTAGCGAGTGCTTAAGAGCATATCTTTGATTTCCTCGCTTCAACAGCAATAAGAAACTGTAAGACAAAAAGCACAGGCTTTGTTTTCAGACCTTCCTCAGTTGCATGTACTGTGTAGCTCCTGGAAGAAAAAGCACTTGGATATACACAGGAACAAAAAATGATGCCAGAATTAATTTCACACTGTGCAGGTGTTTCTGCACTCACTCTGTGCAGGAGGCATGAAATGTGCAGCCCTTCCCCAAGACAACAGCTTATGTATACAGCAGAGCCACGTTACAGACAAATGCTTTTTGAGATGGCGTTCACTAAGTTTCTCCTCTAAGGTGAACTCCGACAAGCCCCAGCTCCCCTGCCCCCAACATCCTTTTATTGCTTTTAGACCAACTTTGAGATGGGGTGGAAAAAAGATCTGACAGAGGGAAGTTCCGAGGTCAGCGCTGCTCACCCGGCGCTGTCATCCCGCTGAGCTCATAAATTGGTGTTAACACCTCCTGGAAGAAACAACAAACATAAAAGAAGAACTTTGCCTGCACTTGGAACCATCCCTATTACTGGGGCAGTCACTGCAGAGCCTAAGGCCAGTGGGGCTGCAAGTGCAGACAAAACCCAAAGCCTGCCCAGCCCTTCTCTGGTCCTCAGCCCCTGGCAGCATCCTGCTCATCTCCCAGAGCAAGGAGAAAGCTGCCTTCTCAGGCAACTTATTTTCTGCAACCATCATAAAGCACCTATATGTTTTTTGTTCCACTGCTATTAGAAATCCATTTTTCCACAATAATCTTGTTTCTTGGTTTGTTCTTTAAACAGTTCCTTATAATAGGGCCTCATGGTGTGGAAAACGCAGTTAGTAGCCTTCAAGATGCACCTCTGCCCCCTTCACTAACAATTCTCTTTCGTGGGATTCATAAAATCTATTCTTGTTGCTGCAGATTGGCCATGGTGTGACTTTGGAGAGAATTCTTTCGATGTTGACACTGTTGCTTCATTGTTATTCCTCCTGTACCAGTGGAACAAAATGAAAAATTCATTAAAAATGGAGAGAAAAAAAAGGAAACGAACCCACTGACATTTCTCTATCTCCCAGCACAAAAACCAAAAGTAGAAGATTGAAATCAGGGTAATGGGGAGAGAGGGATGACAGGGTTAAATGTCTGAGGGACTCACAGCCACACACTTAGTGTCCTGGACAAACATGCTGCTGAAAAGGACCTGTTACCTCTTTTACAGGGTACCACTATCAAATTAGGAGTCAGAGAGGGTCTCACAGGAGGACTTGCTTTCTCAGGAGGTCTCAGCATGCAGAAATCCCTTGGAGGAAGTCCAGGAGCTGTGGTGGCCCCATGGAGTTCCCCATGCAGTGTCCTTGGCTTTCAACCCCTCTCTCCCAGTGCGGCACATCCCCATGTTCTCTCCTTCCTGCCAGGCTGGCACCCAGGGCCTAAATGGCCCCAGGTTCCCAAGGACATTGCCTCCACTCTGGTCTGCCCCATTTTTCCAAGCAGGGTGGCAAGGAGAGGTCAGGCCAAGGAGGAGATGTGGAAAACCAAGGCATGGACAGGGGCTGCTGGCAGTGAAATGCCAGGACCAACTCCCCCACCACACAGCTCATGGGGTCCCAGCACCTCCTTATCTAGCAATAGTGTTGGTAATGGGGGGACTCTGCAGGCAGCTGTGCGCAGCCTCATGTTGGCTTCTAGAGCCTGACTGAATTTCATGGTCTGCAGGCTCAAGGACACCTTCTAAGGCCTGGAGGGACAGATCCTATCACAAGGCACAGCCAAAAGGAGCTCTGCAATGCCCTGGAACCTTCCTCGCCAGTAGGACGACAGCAAAACTGCTCTGTGTTATTCCTTCAGCCTTAGGACGAGCATGTGACTTCAAGACAGACAGACCGATGGACTTGGAACAACAGGCCCTCAGCTCTGCAGACCAGAGCTAGAATCATAGAACAGTTAGGGTTGGAAAGGACCTTAAGATCATCTAGTTCCAATGCCCCTGACATGGGCAGGGACACCTCACACTAAACCATGTCACCCAAGGCTCTGTCCAACCCGGCCTTGAACACCACCATTGATGGAGCATTCACAACTTCCCTGGGAAATCCATTCCAGTGCCTCACCACCCCAACAGTAAAGATTTTCTTCCTTATATCCAATCTAAACTTCCCCTGTTTAAGTTTGAACCCATTAACCTTTGTCCTCTCACTACAGTCCCTCATGAAGAGTCCCTCCCCAGCATCCCTATAGGCCCCCTTCAGATACTGGAAGGCTGCTATGAGGTCTCCACTCAGCTGTCTCTTCTCCAGGCTGAACAGCACCAACTTTCTCATCCTATCTTCATAGGGGAGGTGCTCCAGTCCCTGATCATCCTCGTGGCCTCCTCTGGACTTGTTCCAACACTTCCATGTCCTTTTTTTGTTGAGGACACCAGAAATGCACATAATGCTCCAAGTGAGGTCTCCCAAGAGCAGAGTAGAGGGGCAGGATCACCTCCTTTGATCTGCTGGTCACACTCTTTTTGATGTAGCCCAGGATATGGCTGGCTTTCTGGGCTGCGAGCGCACACTGAAGCTGGCTAATGTTCGTTTTCTCATCGACCAACACCCCCAAGTCCTTCTCCACAGGGCTGCTCTGAATCTCTTCTCCATTTTTGTTTCTTCTAGTTTCCCTCATCCACCCTTTCCTGGAATGAGGTAAACAAGGAACATTGTCCTAGTGACAGAGGTGGGTGAGAAGCATTGCCTGTGGTTCCTTACATAGGATCTCACACCACCCCATTTACATTGGGACTAGCAAAGATTTTGGTATGGGCTTCCACAGCATCCTGGCATCCAAGTTAGGACATCCCAGTCCAGATAGGTGGCTCCAGGCAGGTTAGGGGTGGGTGTACTCTACCTGGAGGCCAGTTACAAAGGGCAAGACCTGCTCTTATAAAGGGAAAGGCTCCACAGTGAGATTTTGTGGCTTCTCAATTCTCTTCCCAAACCTGCTGCAGGTTTGCTCTGTACCTGCAGCCCTTTATGTTGATGGCAGCTCTCAACCTCCACCATTAGCACCACATTACTTTTTCATTCCATCTAAGGGGACATCCCCAACCCCAACAATCTAAATCTTTTTTTTAAAATAAAATTATAAAAGAAAAACTTTCCCAGGATTTCTGCTCAGAAATGTCACAGGGGAAAAAAACGATTCTTTCTGTGACCCAGAGACTTCAAAACATCCACACTGTGGGTCTCTTTCTGCAGGGTTATTAATAAGAAATAATTGTTTTAAATGCACAAAAGTATGTGTACTTTCTATTCCCTTCCAAAAGCCCTGCATCACTTGTCCTTAATAAATAATGAAAGATGCTTTTGTGTTACTTCCCACCCATAGACTTTCAAGTGATTGTTAAGCAATAAATAGGACTTTAAAGAAAATCAGGGTTTGATGTGGACTAATATGAGAAGCAGCTACCTTGGCAGCAGCTTACGGATGTTACTGGGGCTTACTGTGTGAGCATTTGGGTCAATGAACGTCCCAACACTGGGAAAACATCACTAAATTGTTCTGAAGTGCTACTGTGTAGCTCTATAGGAATTAGAATATGATGCTCCTTAACCTTCCTTCTGGAAGGAAACCTGGCGAACATTTTGCCCAGGATATGTACTTTGACACTCTGGAGGCAGGACTGCAGTGATTCACTGCCTCCCCTCACTCGGCACTGGTTTAGCCACACTAATCAAAACCCAAGGAGGAAGTTGATTTCTGAGGAGCGAGGGAATACAATGTCCTACGCCAGACTGGGGTGTGTGGGGATTGCAGTGGAAAAGCCAATGTATTCCACTGGGACACTGATGTGGTTTTGCCTTTCAGCCCTTCTTTGGGAAGTTCACTATGCAGGGGGAAAGCTGCAGCTTGGAAGAGATGTGTGAGCTGCCCAAAGAAAATTAAGCTGAAATAACAGCTAATGGTTCATGTTTGGCTTGGTGGGTACCCAGAGATGTTGCCTCCAGCTCAGGGACAGTCAAGTCCTGATGCTGGTGAGAGCTCATCTCATTTAGAGATCTACTACCGAACAACCTGGCCTTTGGAGGCATCTTCTGAGGACCTCATCCTCCCACCAGCTTCAGCAGGAGTGAGCACTCTGCTGGGTGGTTCTGTGTAACTGAGGACTTAAACACCACCGTGGTTACGTGGGGATTTGTCTCTGCCTTGATCGCCAGTTAATCACCTGCAGTAGGGCGAGATCCCAGGACCGTTTGAACGGGGACCTGCGTTGCAGCGAGAGGAGAGATGCTGCAGTAAATGTCCCAGTGACTGAAGCGTGCTGAGACCACAAGTGAGTCCGTGGTTCAGCCGGTGCTGCCTTATTCCTTACATCTCCGCGTGGGTCTGTCCCAGGGCTGTTACCGTGCGAGCATCGAGTGAGGAAACGACTTTAGGTAGGAAAGAGTCTGATTCCCGAGAGAACGGTTTCACTTCGTGAGCGCGGCGCGCAAACACAGAGCAAAAGCAGCCGACCTAGAACCGCTCTGTCACACAGCTCCGGGGGGCGGACGAGGTCCAGCGGCCGCCCCCGGGATCGGCGAGGGCAGCGGGTACGAGCCCGAGCTCAGGCCAAGGAGAAGGGGGCTCGGTCACTATGGGAGGGCGGTGGGAGCCACCGCGGGACCGACCCCGACACCCCCGGACCCGCCGCCCGGAGCGAACTCTCGCCCCAGCACCCCGCCCGCACTGGACTGTTCCACCGAGCCGGCGGGGAGCGGCTCTGCCTTGTGCCGAGGCCCGGCAGTCGCAGCACGGCGCGGTAGGTCCGGCACGGTACGGTACAGCCCCGCGGAGCGGATGCGCTCGGGCAGCGCCTCGGTGGCATCGGGGAGCGGGCCCCGGCCACGGACGTATCCTTCCCCTTCCCCCGGTGCTCGCTTCCCACCCCGCCGGCGTGGCGCTGTGGTACGGTCGGCGGGAAGGCGCTGGAGCAGCGGGGCGGTGCGCGGCACTGTGCTGGCGGCTCGCGCGGGGCCGGGGCCGCAGTACCGCGGCTCGGTGCGTGTCGGTCCGCAGCGGCGTATCGGTACCCGGCATCCTCCTCGGGGAGCGCTTCCCTGCAGCGCACCCAGCACCCGCCGGGCCGCCGCTGGACGGGGCTGCTCTTGAGAGACAGAGAGGGCTTTCCTGGGGCTCCGCTGCCGGAGGACAGTGAGTTATTGCCTTTATTAATATTTCACTGCAGTCTCCTCTTTTCCTCGCTATTCCATGGGTTGTTTTTTACGTTTGTTTTGCTGTTTGTGTTTTTTTTCCCTTTCTTTCTCCCCGTTTTCCCGTGTTCACCGGGAAGCGGGGAAGGAAGCTCGGAGATGTTGGCACCTGCGGGATGGGAAACTTCCGCGCTTGGAGACGGCTGCCGAGTGAAATCCCGTCCCCCCCGCTGCTCCGATGCGGAGCCCGCTCGCTCGTAACGCGGGTCCCGGAGGAGTCGGTGCCGGGAGTGTCGCGGAGGGGCCGGAGCGATCGCCGGTTACTCGTCGTCTCTTGCGGAGCTGCTGGGGCCGGAGGCACGGGCGGGGTGGCGGGGCTGGTCGCGCTGGTGGGACCGGCCCTGGAGCCTGGGGGCTCGGAGGACCCCGTCTGCTCCCCGGCGCGGGGGTGGTGAGCTCCACGGGCTCACTTTCACAGCGTTTCACAATGTTTTCTGCCGCGAATACGTTCGGGTTCTCAATTTCTGTGCTTGAGGTGGTGGATGGAAGTCTCGTGTTTACTCCAGGCTGCTGTCACAATGCCATATGCTAAACCGTCAGGGTGGTCCTGCAGCTGAGTCCCTCTATGATTACAGAGCATAGAGACTGAGATAGAAATTGTGCCAACAATGTGGATGTGCGACTTTTTTTTCCTGACTGTGCTGCCGAGTGTGAAGCTCGGATTTGTTTCCCAGCATGGGGAAGATCCGGGCAGTAAGGCTGAGCCAGGGAACAAGCCTGCGCTGGCTTCGTGTTCCCCGGTTTTCCCACGTTCTCCAGTAGCTCTTATGCTGGGGCTGGAGTAGAGGCTGGAATCAATAGCATCATGATTGACTTTGGCTTACTTTTGAGGCCAGAAAAAAAGACCCTTTTATTTCATATTAAGGAAGCCCTTGTTGTCTTTCCCCTTCGAATAAATACCGTAAAGTATCGGTAGCTGGTGCTGGTGTTTGCCAGGGTTGGCAGTGCGTGTTTGCCACTGCTGATGGCTTTTGCTGGGCTGGCAAGGGTCATGTGAGCTTCGAGGCTGGTATTTACTGTGGACCTCAGAGCCCAAGCTGAGCCTATTTTCTTTGGCTCTGGGCAACGCTGGCTGTCATCTCGGGCGAGCAGTCATGGGGAGGAAGGTGCAGGCTGTGCTGCAGGACCTCTGGATCATCCCTGCTGTAAAGAGGAAACCTGCTGGCTTCTACAGGTGTTTCCACAACTGGTATCCATTCCTCAGTTGAGAAGAGGGAAGTGGTACTTCCACTTGCATTTTGTCCCATATTTTATTCTGTGATTTGCTCTGATTTACGCTATGTTTAATTATGTGCTAACGGATAGGAAAGCAGTTTGTTTTCTGGGCAAACCAGCAGCAGAGCTCCTTGAATGAGGAGCTTGCACTGACATGGTGTGAAGGATCTTCGCAGGTGGTAAGGAACCCGTGTCATGAGCAAAACCTTGGGTTAAGTCACAGCAGTGTTGCTCTGTAGCATCCCTTATGGGCTGCCTACTGTCTGTGACAGCTTGTCACAAGGTTTATCACTCGCATTTCTGGAGGCCTTTTTATGACCCTTGTTTTTGGTGAGCACCATTTGGCTCTGCTGTGCGTGATTCCCCTCTTCAGGGTGTAAAGACAGGCACTCATTTAACTCACCGTGTTGTGCTGTGAAGGATTGCGGTATTCTGCTTGTGTCAAGCTAATGTTGCAGATGGGCTTCAGGGGAATGGCAAAGGAGAAGAAGGTGGGTCTCTTAAGAACCACTTTCTTTAGAAAAGGCAGATAATAGGCAGCAAGTTCTGGAAGGGTGTTTTATTTGGGGATTGTAAAGAGAGGCTTAAACCTCTTGCCAGTAAACAGTTTATGTGGCATGAGTGAAGAGACTCAGTCACTCAGAAAAATAACTCTTAACACATTCCCATTGCCAAGAGAGCTTTCGGCTCTCATTGTCCCAAATTATCAATAAAAGCAATAGAACTTACTTTGATTTGAGTTCTTTATTGATAGCTGCATAACAAGTTTTCAGCCCTAGACGTAAAATTGCATCTACTCAAAGAAAATGGCCTATGGATATAAAAAGCTTTGATATGCTAAAGGTACCACAGAGTTGTCCAAGATGTTAATTATAGGTATTAGAAATAGCTGTATCTGAAGAGATTTGCAGCTGCTCCTTCCTTGCCCCCTCCCATTAAGTTACTGTCTTGCCCAGCACAGGGTTGTGTCCCTGTATTTGAAGAAACACGAAGGTATTGGTTGCAGAATTGCTAAAAGTGAAGAGGGGAAAAGAAATAAAAATCATATTTGGAGCCCAAGTTTTGATTCCAAAACAAGCTGTGCATTCTTTTCACAGCTTGAGGTTTGTGGTGGAAAGGTTGAAAACACCCAGCAAGAAAAACATGCTAGAAAAGAAATCTGAAACAAGCTAAACAGAGTAAAGTTCAGGATGAACTGTCATCAGAGAGTGTTTATAAACCTACTGGAGAAAAGGAAGGGAGGAAGCATTTGGATCAATAACAAGTTCCTTTTTATAACCATAGGTCTATAATCATATAGCTTAAAAAAATATCCCCAGTCCTAAATATGTGCTTTTTGTACCTGTGTCGATAGTTGAGGCTAAATCTGCAGCGTTCATGCTGATGTGGGTTATCTGAATCAAGCTGAATAGTAAAGAGGCTCTTAGGAGAATCTGAAACCCAGGAGGCATTTTTCAGACCTGAGTTATGTCACTTTTTTTAGAGGTGCCTCAGGCAACTGCATTTTAAGAAGACAAAGCTTTTGTTTTCAAGCTGGCCTAGAAAAAATGCCAAGGATGAATCCCAAATAAAGGCTTTCAGAAGTTGTCATTTGTGATTAAGTTGATTTTGCTGTTGTGCACAGAATGCTGCTGCCTTCCTCAGCGTGGTGTCAGCTCTGCCTGGTTTTATTTTTGCCATCAGTCCTGGGCTATCTGTTTAATTCAAGTGAATAATTTTACATGGTGGTTCTCACCTGAAAGTGTGTGTTTAATGAGGAGGTCAGATGTCTGCCAGCTCCATCATCCCAACATAAAATTAATTGTATGTACTTTGCCAAAGGCAGAATTGAGGTGACACCAGGGCAGAGATTGACTTGGACCCTGCATTCTGCAGAATTAACATCTGTTTGCAAGTGTTTAGTTTTGCATTTAAGCTGCTGGAATTATCAAAGCCATGGCTTGTAATGCTGAGCAAAGACTTGTTTTCCTCTGCATCTCTTAGGAAATCCTCAGCTTGATGCATGCAAATGGTGAATCTAAAGCTTTTCTTGTGGCTTCTCATGTTTCTTGCGGCTTAAAACAATCAGAAATAGTACCCTGTTGTTGCCAGGGTGTGGGCAAACAAGAGAAGCTACTCCTGTGGAGCCTGAGATGGGGGATAGTGTGCATGATACAACAGATGATGCTGAAGCATGGATGTGGAAGAGTGTATTGCCTGCAATCTATAGTTTCGTAAGCTCCCAGTGAGGTCCTCCTTGCTTAAGAAATGTGGAATAGTGGGAGCATTGTAATGACTTCCTCTTCTTGGACAAAACGAGAACAATTTCTGTCTTCAAATCTAAGCACCTTAAAGCAGCCTTGGTGTTACTAACAGAGACTGAAGCTGTATCGCCAGGGCAGGAGGTATCCCTGGAGTTAACCTCCCCCTGAGAGATAACTGCTTTCTGTGGCTGTGCCGGGCTTTATTCTGGGTATCCAGGGAAAGGCTATAAGGGCAGCATGAGTCATCTTTTTGGCCCTTGTATAACACTGTTCAACACAAACAGTCGTGTTTGTTCTGCGTATTGAGGTCTCTTGAGTCTTCCAACATGGAGATGTAGATGCACAGTCTCCAGGGGACCTGCTGGGCTGCTGAGGCTGTTCCAGAGTCAATCTGGCACTTAATAATAATACTGTCTTTTTAAAGAGCAAACCTTAAGAATATGTTGAAGCCAAATACTGACATAGAGCAAGATGTGCCAAACTCAGTTCCAGAAGCATTGCTGCAGAGTATTTCCTTTACTGACCATCCATTTGTAGCTTTGCCAGTGATATTGCACTCTCCTTTCTTTTTGTTCCCAAAAGTGTGGTTTTAAAATAGAAAACATAATGCCTTTTCTTTCCTCTAAGAAAACAAGAATGAGGTAAACAGCATAGGCACCTCTGGACTATGTCTATGTGAATTCAGTGATTCCCTGGTGAAGTCTGCAGCATCATCTGAAGGTGGTGTGTGATGGCCCTGAACAATAGGCACTGAGAAGTGCCATAGCTTTATCTGATGCTTTTGCAAGCAGCTTTTATTTCTACAAACACAGCCACAGTGGGAATGAATGTGATCTTATCTTCTGACTGCTGTTGCAAGCAGAGGAAGAATGGTGAGGCACAATGTATGAGCAGGAGCAATAACTGGGACAGTGCAGCTCCAGCTCCCCCCGCTTTGTCGGGATTAAGAGCCTCCTGCTGCGTCCCAGCTTCCTTGGAAGGAGAACATCCTTCCACGTGGGGGTCTGTCTGCAGTGAGAGTTCCTGAGCATGGATATAGGGAAGACGGTTTCTGCTGGAGAAGGTGGTGTGAAAATTACGGCAATGGCCACTTGTTCTGGAAGCTGGGAATAGATCCATGCTATTATTCATGTTAATGCATGTATTCCTGAGTTCAGGACTGGGCCAGCAGAGGACATAAGGTGGATAGAGGTGGCAGTGTCAGGTGTTCTCCTCCTGAGCTCTTGATGTCTTTGCTAGTCTGTATCTCATGCTTTTCTTATGCCTTCATTTGCGGGAAAAATACTTCCTGTAGAAGGTTACGGGGAGCACTCTCCTGTACAGGGAGAAAGTACCTCTGTTTGGAGGTGTGAGGGGTCTGAACTGAACTTGGGGATGAAAGCCAGTGTCTGGGAAAGATACCGACGGTCTGGTGCTCCAGTGAAGAGGTTTGGACCTTGACCACGTGGGCTGCATGGTGACAACAGTGGATATCATATGACTGAGCTGACAGGCAGTGCTGTCCCTTTCACCTGGCCTTCCCTCATCTCAGTTGCATCATAGGCTTGCCAGGACTTCAAGGTGACTCTGCTGCTCTGAGATACGGCCCCTATGTAGGAGACTGCAGCTCAAATGTAATTGTTGTGGGGTTTTTTGTAGATAGATGTGAGAAAATCCGTGCTTGCTTTGAGACATAACCATTGCAGAGCTGACTGTGCTGCATGGCCTGACTGAGCATGTTCCTGCTGGAAGGGCAGCATTGTGGTGGTTTGGTGGTTCAGCAGCTCATGGTTTCTGTCCCTGGAGCTGTCTCGGCTTGTAAAACAGGTATTTGCTTGTGACTGTTGGTTCTGCAGCCATGTGCAATGCTTAGAGGTCTCACCAGCTCCTGAAATGCTCTGCGGAGTTGGTGGGAGCTATGTGCACTGCAGAAATCCTCCTGAGCTTTCTGGTAACTTAGGCTTATTTTTTCTATTTGTTTTGCTCCAAAGTTTAGCGTGCAGCTCTTGCACATGCATTTCAACAGCCCAGTCAAACTTTGCCCTCATCTATGCTGGAGTTGAGAGGCCCCATACATTCTCTCCCAGTCTGGTACTCAAGCCTAGGAACAGACCTGCAGTCATCACTGCAGGCAAGGGCATCTGTGCAGACACAGGTATGGGTCGCTGTAGATCACGTCTCAAAGATGGGACCGAGACTGTGGACCTGACTTTGAAATTTCAGTGCTTATAAAACTACTGAAAGATCCTTGATACAGCTAATCTCATGCAGTCAGCGTGCTTTCTTTAGCTCTACAGTAGCATCTTGGCACTCACAGGGCGCAAGTGATGGTGAAGAGCAATATCCGATGGTAAATTCCTCTGGAAGGATGCCCTGTGAAGCTAATGCTATTGAACAGCTTCACGAGCACATGGGGAATGACTACTGCCACTGCTACACATCAAAGGTGGGCTTTGTGGTTTTTCTCTTAATTAGGAATGGAGTGCTTTCCTCCAGATGGGCTCCCCAGCCATTTGGTTGTAGCATAAACAGCATTTTCAGGGAGGGCACGTTAATAAGCTGGAGTTTGCTAATACCTCTTGTGAGCAGAACCACACCTCGTGGCAGGAGAGAGGCAGGAAGGGCTTAGATTTTAATTAAAGTTGTTGTGAGGAAGAAATTAAATCTGGTCTCTGGCCCTGCTTGTGTTAGGAGGGGAGAGAGCTCAGCCTCGCTGAGCCCAGCTATTAGCCACCTTCTGTTTGCCGAGGAAAAAAGGCAATTTCTTTGTCAGCTTTTAGCCTGGCTCCTGGGCCCTGTTTGCTTGTTTGTTTTCAGCAGCTCCCCAAATCACTTTGAAAATGGGCTTAAACACTGATCACCTCTTACAGTCCTTCATCTTTGTTTTGGCAGCAGGCGTTACCAAAGCTATCCTAAATTATGTCTTTTCCCAGAATGAATGGGCTGTGTATATATATGGCCCAGAAGAATAAAGCTCTTTCAGCCAAAGTGTACATCAGCTGATGTCTCTGCTCCCAGTTCTCTTGGATTCAGTTTCCTGCCTGATCTGGAAAGCAGCAGGGATCCAGGAAAGGAAAAGCCAAAGTGGTACTTAATTTCAAGGCAAAAGCTACTAAGGGTCCCTCTGCTGAGCAAGATCCTATATTAACAAAGTTTCTCTCCCTTTATTGCTGCAGTGGAGTCTTTCCTGGGTGCTGGGAAGGGGTGGGAGGGCACTGCTGGCTGATGCTGTGCAGCTGGTGGGATGCAGTAGTGAAATGATGCTTGGCATTGGTAGCTGCTGGCAGGCTACTTTGGAGAAGAAATGTTGGATCTCTTCCTTCCTTTCCCATTTGAGCACTGAGACCTGCCAATAGTGGGAAAAAATACCCACAACAGCAAACCATTTGCTCTGTATCAAACAGGGAGGAGAAAGTGGAGGTAGCTAATTCAGTGTGGAGAACCTCAGAAGGTGCAGTTGAACAGGAAGCAAGATTTAATAACTTATGTAGCACTTTTCTGATGGCTATTTTATGTCTGCAGATGCTCATACCTACCCCTTTCCTGAGTAAACCTGGGTCTTGGGTACCAGCCTGGAGGGGAACTTGGGAGTGCATAACATGAGCCGGCAGTGTGCTCTTGCAGCCCAGAAAGCCAACCATATCCTGGGCTGCTTCAAAAGGAGTGTGACCAGCAGATCGAGGGAGGTGATCCTGCCCCTCTACTCTGCTCTCAGGAGACCTCACTTGGGGTATTGTGTGCAGTTCTGTTGTCCTCAACAAAAAAAGGACACGGAAGTGTTGGAACAAGTCCAGAGGAGGGCCATGAGGATGATCAGGGGACTGCAGCATCTTTCGTTTGAAGACAGGATGATAGAGTTGGGGCTGTTCAGCCTGGAGAAGAGAAAGCTGCGTGGAGACCTCATAGCAGCCTTCCAGTATCTGAAGGGGG